>JAHLSL010000041.1:6438231-6454854 GCA_025920805.1 Petroica traversi
CCCCTTTTGTCCTTATATGGAATTTCTCTGGAATGTTCTCCCCAGTTTGACATCCCATTGGCCCATTGGCCTTCCCGCCCTTTTGTCCTTATATGGAATTTCTCTGGAATGTTCTCTGCAGTTTGTCTCCCCATTGGCCCCTTCTCCTTGGTCCCGCCTCCTGCCCCCCTCATTGGTTCCCCAACCCATCCATCAGCTTTGTACCGCCCCTGGCCCTCTCCCTATTGGTTGTTGCAAACCCCGCCCCCTTCAGCACTTTAGGGCCGGGCTCCCCCTTTCTTTGTCACTGGATGCTTCAGGCTGTGGAATGAACCTGACCCTGGGAGCCTGCACAGAGCTCTAAACACAAGCCCTCAACTTCCCTGGGTGGGTATGTGGAGCACAGTGAGGACACGGCAGTTTTGGCACTGATCCAGGGTAGAATTTACCTTTCACAACAGACAGGTTAGAATTCACCTTTTTTTTTTTTTTTTTTTTTTTTTTTGACTTGCCAAGGAGTGTTTTGAGCTGGGACATTCTTGATGGACTCAGGTGGCTCCAGGCACCTCCTGACTCTCCTGTGCTAAATGTGGGATGAGCTTTGTGGCTCAGTTCAGTGCCCTGTAGGGAAGTGATCCCTGTCACTGAGCTCGGGGATGAGGGGACAGCAAACTGGCTCAGTCCAAAGGCTAAGACACCTGGATAATGTCCAATACCTGCAGGTAGATCATCCATTAAGTCCAAGAAAAGATAACAGGCTACTCCTAATTTCCATGACTTACCCTTCTTCTGAAATGAACTTTGTGATTGACTTATCACTGCAAGAAATTTCAGAAAACCTCCTTTTACTTACTGATATTCTATTTTATTTTATTTTTCCTGCTATTTATCTACTGCTTTCTTCCAGGAATGACTGCCATTTACCACCTTCCTCAATTAAACAGTCCCGTAATTCAGCCATGTAGGAATAATATTTCAAGAGAACAATTAAAAACAAGCCAGGAGTAGAAGAATATGATAAATGAGACATACAGCATCTGCAACGATTATGTGGCTCCACCCAATACACCTGGGAAATATCTCCTTCTTTTTGCTTCTATCCATTCCATTCCTGTTTGGGGAGGTTTAGGGAACCAAGGTTCATCCTACAATGACTTGTTTTTATCTCATATATTCAGGAATGTACAAGTCGAAGAGTGTTTAAAAACCGTGTGAAAAAAGGGTAACTTGTGCATGGCCAAGATAAGCTGATGTGTGAGCTGAAGCTTGCCTGAGCCTGGTATTTGGAATATTCCTCCTTCAGGCAAGCTCTGCTCAGAGCAGGGGAGGTTTCTCTCTCTGGAGCAACTGTGCATAATGACCTTCCCAGGCTGAGCAGTGCTAAAAGGAGTTGTTGCAAATTGCTTATGTGTTGTCATTTTACTTTTCCCTGTATAAATAGGCTGAATAACACAGCCACATGCACAATACCTCTCCTCTGATGCTCTCTAATGCCTTACAGGTGCATAAATAGCATTTTTTCCTGTTTTACAGATGAGGGAAGAGGGATGGCAGTAGCAGGAGAGCCACTCGGGGTTAGCAAGAGTGAGATGTGCCTTTGCCATGTTGGATCAGGCCAAGCAGCACTGTTTGAGATTTTGGTAAGTATCAAATACATATCAAAGGCAAGTCTTGCGTCTGATTGTAGGTCTGGAAACAGAAATCCATCCCTTTGGACTGACCCAGAGGTAGGGAAGAGATCATCTCTATTCCTTGAGTTGGAGAGCAAGAGAGAAATGTCCCTCTGCTGTGTCCCACCTGCCACTGAAGGAGAGTTAAGTACCTTTCAGAAAAGCACGGGGAGATGAAGAATCCATCCTTTTCTCATTGCTGTGTTCCCCTGCAGCCACAATGCCTTTTTTGAGCATCCCTGCTGCATCAGGGAATGTGGGGAAAGGAAGGAACCAGCTTCCCACATCTCCTTGGCTGATTGGTTTATGATCTGTTAAGGAGCACTGGAAATGCTCCTTGTTTGAGGGTTTAACAAGGGATGCTGCTGCTGAAACTCAAGACCTGAGAAAGGATTGAATGCTGCCAGTATTTCTGATCTGGCACTAAAACGAGGTCCGTTGAGAAGGAGTAAATTAAAGACACAGTTTTAAAGATCCAGCAGTAAAAATGCTGAAGGTCATGGGACATCACACGTTAATAAACTCAACTGGATAATTTAATTCAGCACAGAGAACCCGTGTGTGTGCTGAATAGAAGGTAAGAGTTTGACATGATGAGATGGAAAAGCTTTGTTATCCTCTTGTCTTGCCAGGATTTGCTTCAATTACGCCAAAGAACGTTACTTCATTCTTGCCCTAATAACACTGTAGAGGAAATTAAATTACTCATATATAACAAAAGTGAACTGATTTTGACATCTCTTCTAGGCAAACCTCCCGCTGTATCAGTTCCTGAGCACATTCTCCCTCAGTTAAGGTCTCATGCATATTTATGATTATCACTCATAGTAAATATAAGCACTTTGGAAGAACACAAATTAACTGCAGGATATAATGGAGGTTGCCAAGGGTGTTTTTATTGTTGACTGTCACATGAAGTCTACAATATGGGTACGATAATGGATGGATCGTGAAGCATGGAGAAATAATCCCATCACAGAGTGCCCTGATGTGAGAAACCACAACAGCAAAACCAGTGCCACTCCAACCCCAGGCTGGTTTTACTGTGTTTTTATTTCATTTCATTTTAAAAGGACCTCTAGTTTAGCTTGAAATTTTTTCTTTATATTTTTATAACTCATCGATTAGTGAAAATAATTAAAGGTTGTAGAGCTAAGAAGGAATTAATTTCATTTTTAAGGCTGACAGACCTTAGCCTTTGGTTTTAGCTGGATTAATAATGGTGGGTTGTCTCTGTTGCAAGGGCTTTTTCTTGAAGTTTGATTACTTTTTCATTACATTAGCTTGGTTTTGGAAAGGTTTTATACAGTAAATGTAGCCTCCAGAAATAAACCTCTCAACCTTGAAACTAAGGCTGAACCCTGCAAGGCAGAGACCATTGCATCAGTGATTGGCTCTTGCAGGCTTTCATTAGGAGGAAGCCAGCACATCCTGAACAATACAGCATTTAAAACAATGGAGCCTTATTTTAAAAAAATTATTATTTCTCCCAGCATGTTCCAACCTTTGTTCTCTCAGTGAAGCAGCCTCTATCCAACCTTTAATTGGGCTCCATCCCCCAGCCCAGCAGCACCACCCTGTCTGGAGCCTGCCCATGCCAAGGACTGTGCCAGGAGTGGGTTCATTCTGGGAGT
This sequence comes from Petroica traversi, assembly GCA_025920805.1. Taxonomy (NCBI): domain Eukaryota; kingdom Metazoa; phylum Chordata; class Aves; order Passeriformes; family Petroicidae; genus Petroica; species Petroica traversi. The sequence goes on from JAHLSL010000041.1 coordinate 6,441,515, forward strand.
AGATGCAGCTGGATTCCATCACCCAAAATCTGATGTCCTGGACAGTGAGAGCCTTTTGAGATGGAAATTCCTTCAGTGTTTTCTATGACTCCTACCTCGAGCTTTGGGTTCTTCTTATGAAGTGGGGATGGAATTTTTAAGGGTATCAGTGAGTTTTTTTGTTTAAAACTCAGTAAAGGAATGAAGACTGTGCAGAGCAGGAAAGAGGCCACAGAGAGCAGCTCTGCCTGCCTTTCCCTGAGCATGGCTGTCCAAGGGAGCCAGAGACGAGCCCTCTCTAGGCTGTGATGGATTCCTGAGCACAGGAATACCCTGCTGCTCTCAGGGCTGTCACCCTTGCCCAGAACAGATCAGAGCAGGCAGCTTTGCAGGAATAGGAGGAGGAGGGCAAAGGGAGCTGAGCTCCCACTGGAAATGGCAACAGCTGCTCCATCCATGGGAGAAACAGGAGAAAAACGGTGATGGATGTGCCTGGATTAAGTGTGAGCTGAGCACTCCCACAGGTCAGTGCTCCTGTGCCAGGAAATTCCTCATGGAGAGAGGCAGGATCACCACGAGGAGCAGGGTCTGAGCTGGGTCACCCTGCTGCACCCAGAGCAGTGCCCATGCCAGGGATAAACCATCCTGATGCTGCCTTCAAATAAGAGCTCCAAATGCCAAACCTTCTATGTATTAGACAGTTGCAAAAATAAATGGAATAAAGGAACTAATAGAGAGTGGAATTTCTTCTTAATTCGCCCATCATCACTTTTGTTTCTGAAGCAAAGTGAGAAGGCACGGAGATGATGGGAAACACAGCATGGAAATGACACTTACAGCATCCCAGAGGACCATTCAAAAAGCAACAAAAAAAAAAAAACCAAACTGGTGATGTCCTTAAAGACTGCAGATGGCTTCTTCAAGGTGAATAATTTTATTGTTTATTGCCTGCTCTGTGTACTGCAAGGAATGACATTTAAGAAACTGCTCAAAGATGTTTTTTCAAGGCACAAAGCAAATATTTAGGAGGCAAATTATCCATACCAGTGACTGTGTCATCTCCAGAGCTTGGAGCTTGGCTTAGAGGCACATAAAAGATTTGGGACAAGGAACTCTTAGAAAGCAATACAGGAATACAGGTCAGGTTTGTATTTCTGAAAAAATATAGAATTCTTGGAACTGGAATGCTTTTACATGGCATGGGAAAATACACCCTGTGAGGGAAAGAAGTGCTCTTATAAAAGCAGGTGATATTAGGACTCTTTTATTATACATTTTTTTCAATTTTTTAGGAGAATTAAATACCATTGAGAAGCTCTCCTTTTCCAAGATATTTCAAAGCTTCCAGATCTGACCAAAAAGACATTATATAGTTCAGTCACATCTGGAAAGTGTCCTTAAACCCCTTCTAAGCTTGCATTCAAAATTTCATCAGTAGTGAAGATTTTAATACATTTCTATTTGACCAAAAATTCCACTTCATTTTCAGGATTGGATTGTTTGGGTTTTTTTCATATCCCCTCTTCATATTCATATTCTCCCTTCAACTCCTGTCCCAACAGATATCTGTCACTTCTCCAGGGAGTCTTAACACCAAATAGAAATTCAAGTGTGACCTTTTCCACAGGTAAAAAATTTATTGCTCATTAGTGCAAACTGGATTGAGACTGCACCTCTCTGGTGCTCAGTCCAAAGCTTTCTGCTGCCATGGCTCTGACCATTTGTTCTGATTCCATCAGATTTGAAGGCTGTAAAGCAAGAGCATGTTCTGTGACGAAAAAAACCTCTCACTCTCTGAAGGTAGAAGAAAAAAAAATATCTGTTTATAACCCTTTTGTTTGTCTTTGTGTGTTTGGTTTTTTTGGTTGGGTTTTTTTTTCAGTTACTCATGGAAGGATGGTGAAAAGGTCACGGCAGAATTACAGGAGAAAGGTGTCCATAGATCAGCTGTGCAAGCTGCTTTCAAAGCAACTTTTCAGGACAAAAAGATAAAACATAATCAAAGCAACAACCTTCCTTTTCTTTTACCTGAAAGGCCATGTAAAATTTCAGCCTTTGGAAGGATTGAGGGAGAGGCAGCCCCTTAGACCAGGCAGAGCATCACTCAGCAGCCCCCTGTGACAGCTCCAGACTCCTCAGCTGTGGAGAAGGAAAGATGCACCTTGGAAGAGTGAGGGTAATATTTGTTACATTTGGAGAATTTTTGTTTTATTTTAGACCTGTCTTTTTGTTTTTCTAACAGAAAGAGAGAGCTTCTTCTGCAGCTTAAAGCCTGGGGCAAATAAATACCCATGTGCTCAGAGAAATCTGTGAGTTGTTAAATGAAGAAGCAGCAGCAGGAGGGCAGAGAAGATGAGGGCTTTGGGCTTTTGTTTTCATTTTTACTGTGCAGGAGGCCTGGAGTAGGGGATTGGCAGCTGGGAATGAATCAAGCTGAAGCCAGCCCTGTACAGCTTGCTGGTGAAAATTAGTTGAGGAAACACTGCTAAATCCAATAAGCAGGAACACAAAACCTAAACTAGAAGTGTCTCACCAGCAGAGTTATGTGCAAATTAAAAGAGAGTGAAGAGAGGGATCTTGAGGCTCAAAGTCAAGAGGCACCATCAGGAATGGTTGGATTTCCTGGGTACAGCCAGAGCCAGGATCACTGGGCTCCTGTTGTGAGGCTTGGAACTTCCTTCAGATCAGTATTGCCCTGCCCTGGCACTGAGCAGTGTGCAGCTGTGACCAAACCTGCCAAGACGTGCCTGATGTTGGCTTTCTTTTCTTTTCTTTAATGTAGATTTCATGGCTTTAGCAGTGAGAAAGAAAGGAGCTGGGAACAGTGTTTAGAAATATTAAAATGTCAGAGAGAAAACTCCTTTCACATAATACAAATCTGTTCCAACTAGGACTTGTGGGTAATTAAGGATAAGAAGATTCTGGGCTGAGTCTGACTGCTGTGATTTAACAGGTTGCAGAAAAAGTAGCCACAGAAGGTGGGGAAATCCCATTGGATTATTGTGGAACAGTGTGATGGTGCTCTCCCATCTCTCCTGGATTTGGGCTCCCAAATAACAGGGGAGGGAAGGCAGCAGCTTTCCTTCAGGGATCATCTTTCAGATTTAGGTGCTGGTCCTTAGCAGAGCTGCTAAGCCAGAGCTCCCTTCACCTGAGCACGAGCAGTCTGGAAAAGCACACGTTGCCTTTTACCTCCTTTAAACCATTAAAGCCATTTTCCTAATTGATTACAACCGTTGTAATGTGGTAGTTTTAGCACTGTGAATAGAGATTACATATGATTAGATAAGCAGTTTAAAAGCTCAGAGAGCTGAAAGTAGCATTTATTAATTGTGCTCACTCATTTATCTTTGTGCTTTACTTATGATACAGTCCCTGAAACCTTAATAAAACTGAATCACAAAGAAGAGCTCATTACTTGGAAAAAAATGTACATCCCACTTTTAATGAGTTCAGTTTCTGTGGCCCTGCATAAAAGGTTCTTGCTGCCACCCACACGTGGGGCAAGGACCTGACTGCAGGGCTGAGCCCCTCTGTGGGCAGCATTGTCCCCTCCAATGGATCATCTCAGAGAGAATCACAGGCACAACTGGAGAGTTTGAACTGCTAATTTGAATTATTGAAACTGATACATTTTTTTATAGTTTCTAGTCTAAAACCAGCAGTCTAAGCAGAAGCATTATGGTCTGCCTTTAAACCCAAGGCTAAACCTTCATGTCCTTCCTCTGTTTGAAGGAAAGGGTGAGGGTTTATGCTTTGGTTTGTTCCCCTGGCTGATAAGAGATCCCACTGAACTGTAGAGAAGGTTTTAGCCTTGTGTACATATTTTTAAAGAAGTGGCAAATTAAAAGTAATGACTCAGGCATTTTGTGTTTGCTCTTTCTCCTGGCCATAATAAATCTTTACACAGAACTGCTGGAAGTATTAAATCACTCCAGAGCAGCTTGTCCTTGTTCCTCACTGCAGAGACAACAGGATTTTAATAAACAATATCTTTGATTAGGTTCAGCAGGAAAGCCAAGGATAACTAGGTATTTGTATCTGTCAGGGATTCAGCAAGAATCCTTGTAATTCACCTTGACTACAAAAGCTGTTGCAGTCACCTTGATAGTAGTTTTTGGGTGTTGGGGAGAGGGGGATTCTCAAATACAGGGATTCACCATGTACAGCAATGGGAAAAAGAAAAAAAATCTCTCTTAACTACAATGCTAGTGCCTGAATAGAGAATATGATGATAATAAATGCTTATTATGATAAATGGAGTCATGTTCCTCAAAGAAGCAGCAACTCACAAAAAAAATTGCAGAGGAAAATGAGGCTGAACTGGCTTGATGAACAATAATGATATATAGCTACCAACACAGATCCACAAAATGCACTTTGACTTAATTTTAGAGTTGCTTAATATTCTTGTGATATCTGTAATAGGTTCCAAGACAGCCTTTATACTGCTTTAAACATGTTATTATTTATGTTCCAGCCACAGTGAAAAGGGATGGAATATGTGGCCAATACTTAAAATGAAAGAAATGCCCAAAATTAAAGTGGGCAAGGAGAATTGAGAGCTTTTGTTTCAGAATAATGACCGTCCCAATGGGATAATTAATTTCCCTTAGAGCAGCTTGTTATTTTTCAACGATATTATACTTATGCAGATTTAACTGGAGAAACATCATATTGTTGTAATTTCTCCAGTGTGCTGTAGCTCTAATTACTCACTGCTCAGAGCACAAAAAGGAAATGAAAGATGAGCAGCAAGTTAAATTTTATTTTTAAAACAAACTAGATAAGTTTTAAAAGAGGAAAAACAGACCATTGTGCATCAGACTGGGAGCATGGATTCATTTCATGGAAAGAGGAGCTGCAGTAATTCTGGATTTTCCTGGGAGGATGCTGCCAGAGGTGAGGCACAGCCTGGAAGGAGCTCGAGGTTATTTACAGCAGTGACAGCAGGATGAAAGCAGCACACCCTGAAGAACACCCCACCAGGGCAGGAGCTGGAGCTCTGTGCTTCTGTCACCTGTTTCTTTGCATTTCCCCTTAATCTGGCTGTACACATTAGTTTTGACAAGTCTTCCCCAAAGCTGAGGATGCCGTGGTGCCTTTGGGGTGTTTGGCTTGGGGCTGCTGGATCAAAAGTGCTCCCAGGACACATCACTCAGCCCCACGAGCACAGGCTGCTCTTCCTCTGCTCTGTGTCTGGGGCTCTGCTCTTCCCTTTCAGTCAGACAATCATTTTTCCCAGGCTAAGAGAGACATTTTCTGCAGCACTGACTGTTTCCTCCAAACTGCTTGGAGGAGCCTGCTCAGACACAGAGAGATGCCAGTGCTCACATGGACAGCACCTGTACCAAGTGCAGGGCATGAAATGGAGCACATCCACAGCACGGCCAGAAATTAAACACAAATCGAATGCCACGATTCAGTTCTCACCTAACAATGGCTGCAACAAAGGCAGGAAAAGGAATCCCTTGACTCAGTTGTCATGACAATACTCTTGAAGAATATCTGCCACAGGAGCAGCCCTCGCTGCCTCTGTGTGACTGCTCCTCTCCCATCCATGCAGCACCCTCTCCCAGAGCAGTTCCAGGATGGAACAATTACACTCATCTGCTGCATGTGGAGGCAGCAGATACCAACAGTGCAGTTTATAATGCAGCTGCTATAATTAGCTTTTGAAATGAGCACTGCATGGGGAACTCCTCAAGCCATATCATTACAGAGAGAATGGGATAATTGCCATGTGGTTGCACTGTATTTCTTTTTTATTCACATTTTTTATTGCTAATATGCTTGCTAAATAGTGACAAGTACAAATGTTCATGGCAGAAAAATTAAATGCAAATGCTACTGCCAGGCTGAAAAAAAAAATTTAAAAACCAACAAAACCCCAACCTTCTGTATATCCTTTTTCTGTTACCTCTGCTTCTATGCTGGACTTACACTCCTAGGATAAATCTGCAGCATTTCCTTGGAAATAATCCTCAAGTAGAATAAGGTGATAGTTTTCGTCTTATTTGTAACATCTATTATGTTATTATTTAATATTATATTTATTTTAAATTTTATTTTCTATTATTTTAATATAGTGTATAAATATATAAATATTAGCAATATATTTTATATATAAATACTACATATTTTATATCTATTTTATATATATTTAAAAGGGAAAGAGGGAAAAAAAGTTAAAAAGCTGGGTGTCTCTGCTGTTCTGTCTCAGCTTAATTTTAAGAGAAATTTAAGAGCTAACTAGGCAGCAAAGGGAAAAAAAATGCACACTTTCATCCATGAGCTAATATACTTCCCCTCACTGACTTTGGAGCAAATCTGTTGCTAATATCTCCTCCAAATTATGATAAACTTGACTGGTGTGTGATTTAGCTAATACTGGAATTCTCCTTTCTGAAAACAAATAGGGCAAGAGTCAGGGTGATGGACAACTTGTCCCAGAAAGAACAGGGATGAGGAACCTGGGCAAAGCAGTGTCTGCATTTCCCCTTCTGATCCTCCCTTCTTCTGTAAAGGCTGGCACAACCATTATTATTATTATTATTATTATTATTATTATTATTATTATTATTATTAACCATAAGAACTTCTGGGCAAGGCATTACTGCATGGATGCAGGATGTCACTGCACACAGCAGTATCTGGGCTACCTGGAAAACTTTTGAACTAAGCAGATGAATTTCTGTTTGTACTGCACTAGACTGAAGCAGCTTTTGGACAAAGTAAATGATCTGTGTAAGCAGCAGGATGCCACGCTTTTTCTATCTCAAAATCCAGAGAGTTACTAAATTCCTGCTTAAGCCAGACCCACCCCCTGATGGTTTTTAGCAGTGTACTTTGGAGATAAGACCAGATAGCACCTCAGATGATCCTAAAATGTTCCATGCAGTAAGCTGAAAGTTCAAAATAAAAATCAAACTGAAACCTAAGCAAACAAACGAAAAACCTAAAAAAAAAATCTTGCCCTTATCTCAGATGAGCCTAGAGCAGAAGTGATATCATGAAGAAGCAGCATCAGGCTCTGAGAGGATGTTCTCATGGTTTGGCAATTCTCCCAGGGTTTCTTTCCTGGCTACAAATGAGCTGGCAAGAGCAGTAATTGAGCTCTTTGCTCCCAGTCTAACCAGGACAGAGTTAATGTGGCAAGGCTTTCCAAAGATATAGGAAAAACATCCACCAGGCTACAACAGATGATCAATTTTTCTGCGAGAAACCTCTGGCTTTACCAAGCACAAGCCACAAGGCGGTGGGTACTGACCTGCTCCTCCTCAAGGTCTGTGTCCCCTCCTCTGCTCCACCTGGGACGGAGAGCTCAGAGAGGGCTGCAGCTCCTGGGCATCACAGGGAGCTCAGGCTCGAGGCTCTCAGAGAAGAACTCCTGCAATAAATGGTTTCTGCTGCAGCTGAAAGGCAGCCCCAGTTCTGCTCAGGGCAGCTCCCAGCCCAAATCCCTGCCCAGGGATCAGAGCAGTGACAGCTGGAAGAGAGAGCAGGGCAAGAACCAGCCTGGCTGGGCAGAGCTGCTGCTGCAGCTCCAGCAGGACACGTTTGGCAGCTGTGGGGGCTGCAGAACATCCCAAGGACACGTGGGATCAGCTGGCACAGCTGGCACAGCTGGCACAGCTGGCACAGCTGGCACAGGCCACCACATCAGTGTCAGCAAGGTCCTGTCCGAGGCCACCAGCATGAGCTGGCCCAGGACAGCACCACGGTAATGAAAGGACAAAATTCATTAAATGAGCCTCACGATGTCCTCCAGTCCTTGCTGGTGAGCAGAGGTGATCCAAGGCCACCTCTGCCAGCTCAGGGAATTTGTCATCACAGTGGAACAATGTGACCCAGGAGTGATGGTTGGGGATAGCAGATTCCTGCAAGGCTGCAATTTGCTGGCCATCAAATAGGTGTGGATGGCTTGGCAGATCCAAAATTACAGTGCAAGTAGGAGTACAGGGGAAATTATTATTGTCAGGATTTTATGGGGAAAATAACCATGTAGAATGTATTTTAAGGTGGTAGTTTAGACAGGAGCATGATAATCTCATAAACCATAAGAGGAAAACTTGAGGCATTTAAAAACATCAGAGGAAAAAGGATGGTGAATTACTACTGCCTCTTCTTTCCTAGTTATTTGTTGTCTTAAATGATATGTGTATGCCTGCAAGTGCATTTGAAAATATATTTCCTTTTTTTCTCTTCAGATAGATTTTACAAATGGAAGAGCTCACAGTGTTGCTGTATTAAGGAGTAAAAATAAAAATCCACGAGGGTTTACAAGCACCAGGCAGAGAGAACAGGTAAGAAACTGCATCACTCCAGAAGATGAAGAATGCTGACATCTGACTGCAGCCACCAGAGCCAGCAAACTCCCCTTGGAAACCTCCCATCCCTCCTGCCAGAGCCCTGCCAGGGCAGGCCCACACCCCTACAAGCAGGTTTGATTTATTGTGGGACCTTCTCTGTGCTGCCTCTGGAGAGAGGGGCAGGTGCCAGGTTAGAGATAGGGCTGTGCAGGGAGATCAGGATACACCAAGGTGCTTCTGCTGACTCTGTGGAGCAATTCAAATTCCTCAGGAATTTATGCAGTCAGAGCCTGAAGTTCACCTTAAATTGCACTGCCCTGTGCCATCCCACAGTGCCCAAGGAGCTCCTACAAAGTGGGACAGGCAGGCCAGGGCTGTGAGACACTCACCCACATGAATTTCAGCGTGTGCTCCCCTGAGCCAGCGTGGGTGGCACTCCATATGTCTTCCATTTATCATAAATGAATTTCATAAACAACTGTCCTTCAGGAAGGAACTGAATGTCAGCATTTCCTGAGCCTCGCTAAGCAGACTCACACTGTGCTGAGGATTTCTAAAGGGAAGCAGAAGGTCTGACTGTGTGGAGAAAGGCAGTGGGATGGGAAACACCTCATCTTCCCAAGGTGGGAGGCTGCAAGGTGGCAGAACAGCTTATTTTGGGAGCTGTTTGTTAGCTGAGCTCTCAGCTCGGCCTACTGGCATTTCACTGAAAGCTTGTGGCTGATAAAAGAAGACGTGGATGAAAGGCTAAAACATATTTAAGCAACTTTCTAGGAAGGAATTTCTCTCTTTTACAAAAATATAGTCAGGATCCTCTCTGTTTTGAGACTCTAGTCCAACATTTTCACTGCAAATCACCTATCAAGTGGGAAGCTGATAAATGAAGTGTCTGGTTGACACAGAGAGGCACAAAGTGATGTCACCCTTTAGGGAACTCCCACAACTTTCCAAGTTATCTTTCCCAAATTTCAACTTTGTAACTTTTGAAAGTTTTGGATTGCAAAATACTGCCTCCCAGTGCAGGATGTGAGGGCAAGGCAGAGCTGGGGATCTCCCAAGGCTGTGAAGACCTGTCCCCCATGGATGGGTTTGCTGAGCAGAATGCTCTGCAGGCTGAGGAGAGTGAGCACCCAAAGCCTCGGGGTGAAGGTGGAAAGGCTGCAAAGCCCCCAGGTCCAGCTCACCATCCTCCTCCTCTGCTCCTGGAAAACCCATTCTCATGGGCTCTGTCAGGCACTGAGCAGCTTCCATCATCCCTTTCAGACTCACAAGCAAACTCTACTGACACTTTGTGGGCTGGCTGGGGCATGTTCACAGGTAAATAAATACAGCACAGCAGGCACAATGTGAGAGCAGGCATTTCTAGGTGTAAGGGAAAAATAGTTTCTCCCCAGTGAACAGTTTCACAGGTGGTGTGATTTCACAGCCTGGATGCTGATTTCAGTGGGACAATGCTGGTTTCTATAATTTAAAGCTCTGTCCCAGACTATTTAGAAAGTGGGTCTCCTTTGGAGCAACTCCCAGGGTATCTTCATGTCACAACACTCCCTTCCCAGGAAATCATCAGCCAGGAGTATGAGTTACTTCCACAGCTACATCACTTCAGACAAAACCTCGCCATCTGCTCTACCCTCTAATTACAAATGCAGAAAACATAATTCACAATCAAATCACATATAAAAGGCAAGAAAATGAGCAATTAAAATGCACATTCTGCCAGGCAAATCAACCCTCCCTTCCCAGCCACGCTGTACCCACTGCTGCTCTGGCCTGTCACAGAAAGGGCCAGGATTAGTCCTGGATCACTGGGCTGGTCCTGCTGGTCTGTCTGATAGCAGCCTTGATCCTCTCCTCTACCAGGGCCTCTCTCCAGCTCCAGCCTGCTGTTCTTCTCACCAGTGACTTGCCAACCCTCAGGATCATTCTTTCCAATTTACCTTTCCAAAGTATAGACATATCTTTGTTATTTCCCACTCTCTGCCTCTCTTCTGGAGTGCTCCTGGCTCACAGGTCGACACAAACTTGAGGGTTTGGGGCGAATAAGCAGGGATGGATGGTGCTGTGTTTGCCAGCAAGCACCCCAGGCTGAATTCATCTCTGGTGCAGCGTGGCTGCACTTAGTGAAGTTATCATCCCCTCTGGAATGTGCCTGCTGGAATGTGCATTAACATTCCAGCATCATTTATACTCTGTAAGTAATTCAAGCCTACAGGGGCAATTTCTCACATGTTCAAAATTCAAAGTTTCCTTCTTTAACATCAGCTGGTTCAGAAGGGCTGAAATGCAGCTCAGAGGCTGGAGAGAAGGAGGGTTCTTGGAGAGGGATGTTCTACTGGGGAGGAGGATTTGACCACTCTGCCTAAACCCACGTACCTGACTGGGGTGACAGGCAGCCCTGTCCATCAGTCTGTCCATCACTGATGTTTGGGCTCTTAGGAGCAGCCCCAATGCCCATCAGATCCATCCCAGAGGATGAGAGTCAGTGCTCTGCAGCAGTGCAGAGCAAGGGGAGAAAAAGTCCTGGCTCTTAATGTCACTCAAGCTGTACAAATCTCTGCCTCTGACGTGTCTGCTGGGCCCTTTCTTGTGGCACACCCACTCCTGCCTGGGTGGAGAAAAACCCCTTTGTGAGCCAGCTCTGCAGTCTGATCCTCCCTTCCATCCCTGTACAAGGCTCCTGGGTTTTTTCTGCAATGCTCAGGTTTCCATGTTGTGCCCCAAGGAACACGCAGGTCCAGCTGCATGCCAGAACTCTGGAATGGGAAAGGAATGGGCTTAGCACAAGAGACCTGCTGCAAATGGGAGAGCCCACCACGTGCTGTGCCCCTCTGCCCCTGCTGGGGCTTCATCCCACCCAGCAAATTCCAGCAACAAGAGAGCTGATGTGACCCAGCCTGAGGGGATTCCTGGCTGCATCAGCTTACTAAATAATTTCTACTCTCCCTGTTAAAAGCCTGCTCCAATAACTTTCCTCCCCTTCTACCTTCAGAACTCCTCCATGGGATGCTCACTGGCACAGAGAGCACGAGGCTCGGATATTCCTTCGGAAATGTTTCAGGGTTTCATGACAGCTTTACAATATCTTGCTGTGAAGTGGCAGATGGGATTCTGGACTAATCAATATACTACAGAGCCAGGTGCTGGATCACTGGTCTGAACTGAAAGAATGAACAGTAAATCCAAATACAAAAATACCATTGGTCCTGCAAAAGAAACATGATCTGCAATTTATCCAGCGAGCAGCTCAGTTCCCAGGTTTGCAGGCCTGGGCTGTGAGCTCAGCAGGAGGAGAGCAGGAGAAATCTCCCCTCCTGCACCAGACACTGCCTGAGGAGGAGCTGCAGCCCAGATCGCTGCTGCAGGGAATCAGAACTGCAGCTCTTGAGTGAGGCTGAGCCCAGGGCCCAGGCAGCCCCTGCTTCCCAACACTGTGCTCACCTTCCCAGGCCTGAGTCCACTCTTGATGGAGCCATGACAAAAAGCCAAGGGGCACTTCATGGGATCAGTAGCCAGGAGGCTGAATGGGCCATTAGATTGCCATGAAGGGACAAGTTTCATGGCTGTGAAACCTGGGATACCCAGCTCTGTGTGGGGCAAAGGGAACTCAGCAGCCTCAGATTTGGCACCAGCAGAGCCCTGTGACCCCCACCTCCCTCTGCTTCATGGCTACACTCTGAAATCAGAATTGCAGGGGTCCCACACTGAATCAAAACAATCAAAGAACTCCCAGCAGGTGAGAGGAATCTGTCCTTCCCATTTTCTTCACAGCCACTGTGCTCAGTCAATACCCATCACATATAGCTTCTTTTTTTCAAATATTTGGAGATCTTAAAAGCCAAACAAAAGACACGCAACAAATTATAAATGCAAAGGAGATTTTTTTAGATGCCAAGCTGCAGCTGAACTGTAGTTACGGTTATTATACATAAACAGACATAAAGCTATAGTGTGGATCAACATATTTTATCACAGTCATTCACTGAACACTGAGTCTGCATCTCAGCTATTGCCTTTCTACAGCCCTGAAAGATTTACCATAGTTTCAGATTAATCTGGAACTTTATTATGTAGTTATTTTAATCTCACTTTATTTCATCACTGCTTGGAGTCCTATTATCAAAGTAAGATCCTGTTAAGATACAGCAATGATGAATGGTGTTAGAACCAGCTGAAACAGAAACAGAATCCAAATTTGTTTTGCTGTATGCAGTAAAAAAAGTATCAAGAGAGCCTTTATGAGGCATTATAGAGGGATAAAGGGGTTCCTGTACAACCAGCAGCTCTGGGCACAGCAGAGCCTCCCCAGCAGGTTTCCTGCATGATTGCACCGAGTCCTTTGTCTTGCCATAAGGTTTTTGGAGGTAGAATTGCTTTGTAGGTTGAAGGGAGCTCTGAGAACGAGCCTGGTGCAAAGCCTGCAGTCTTTGCCCTGTTAGGGTGTTGCTCAGACATTCTCTGAGGGGTGCTTTGCAGCCCAGTTCCTAGTGAGGAATTCAGGGGACTGTTAAAGACAGTCGAGTGCCCTAAGGAGCAAATTTACATATCATCTGCCAAGACATTATAAATACTTAAACGCTATCCTGAATCAGAATACTTTTCTAACTGAGACTGAAAGTTTTTAGGACATGGTTAAAAGCACTGTGATCGCCTCCTGCCCCACTTCACAGCTCCTGCTGGGACACAGTGAGAACACGGCGCTGGCTCAGGTCACCCCGTTCACCTCCCGCAGTCCGTCACTCCACACCACAGCTGGCTGCTCTGGGATTCCTGCTTTTCCCTCTTTCCATCATCCCCAGCCCTGCAAAGCCACCATCCCCATGGCACCGCGGGATCAGTTCCTTGGGCAGGGCCACCACAGGTATCCCTCACTCGCAGGGTTCGCTGCGGGATTTGCTCCCTTGTGCGGTCACTCCCCCGAGGGCGATGCCCAGCCCGGGGCACCCGCGTTCCCAGGGGAGCTGCAGGGAGAGGCCGATTTAGGTGCGCAGAGAGCCCCGCGGAGCCGCGGCAGCGCAGCGGGCACCGCCGCCCGGTCTGCACCGTCCTCTA
>JAHLSL010000041.1:6455254-6466762 GCA_025920805.1 Petroica traversi
GCAGCGGGCACCGCCGCCCGGTCTGCACCGTCCTCTAGTGGCCACCGGCCCCGCTTCACTGGCCACAGGGCAGGGGGAGCGGGCAGAGCCGGGGCTGCCCCCTTTCTCATGGCGCTGAGCCCTCTCCAGGAAAAAAGGGACTGTCATCCTTGCCAGGACACCGCGGCTGTCACACTGATCACCAGCAGGCTGTGTCCCTGTTGAGAGCTGCAGCTCCAGACCATCAAACATCTGCTTCCAACACCTCAGCACCTGCTATCTCAGGTGTAAATCCTCACTCTCCCGGTGTGCAGGAGACTGATGCAGGGAAAGGGATGAGATGATTCACTCACCCCGTATCTCGGAGCCAGTCTTTCCCCAAGAGCAGCCCAAGAATGCACCTTGCCACCCACCTAATATTTGATAAAAGCCAAATACGAGCACCTGTGATTGATGCTCTCCTCACACACCACTCTCAGGATAACACCAGGCATTATTGAGGCATCAATTATCTCCAGCACAAGCACAGCTCCATTAGCAGGCCTGCAGCCTGCTCGCTTTGATAAGGTTCACTCTGTGCATTTATCAACAAAATGGGGATAACCAGCAGGACATGGAGTCTGCAGCTTTCAGCTCTGTTAGGACAGAGATGACGTTCACATCTCTGCATGCACCATCAACCAGAGCATCTTGGCTGCTGGGGTTTATTTCTCTGGAAAGGGAAGGCAGTTTCACTCTGGTTTTATCTCTTTTGGCTCTATTCACATGCTCCAGAACTCCATTTTTAGAGGTGCAAGTAGGGCCCAGGGACACGGCAAAGAAACTGCAGAAAAGCAATTCTTTTTGTTAACAGGGCTCAAACTTTCTCCATAAACTACACAAAGATAGACTCTTGGCTTATTAATAGCAGTAAATCTCCAAGTCCAATAGGCTTCAGTTAATGAATATTGATTATGATAGTGCTGGAAAAGGCTGCTGTCAGTTGAACTGAGATCCTATAGCCCTTTTTGCCTGAGCAGGGCTGTAAATTAACTGAGAGCTTGTTTTCCAAAATTAGGTAGTGGAAAACACAGGGGTTATGGCTGCACTGGAGCTCTCACTATCTCAGAGATATGAAACCACCTTAATGCTAACAGCAGCAGCCATTTACAGATGTAAATTTGCACTTCCCTCTATCTCCCAATGAATATCTTAAAAGTAAGAATCTAAGTTGATTAACACTAACATTGTGGTCACCTCAACCTTTGACTCCCCAGATAAATCACATCATGCTCTCGATGAGCAGCTCTGTTTTGCAGCCAGGCTGGGATGACTTTGAATGGAAGCTCAGGAAAACAAAGCCAAAGCAGTTCTTGAATCACAGACCTTATTGTTACCCTCTGGTGGGGGACCAAGGCAGTGATGGGTGGGGAGGCTGCTGGGTTATGTCAACATTTTCATAAAACCATCTTTTATGCTCATTGAAATAGCCCAACAACAACAAAAACCCCCAGAACAGCTTCCCCCCCTCCCCACATCTGATAAAAATCAAATAATAACAGGAGTGACTTATGCACTCTCTGCCTGGTACTTCAATCTGGCCTTCCAGTTAATACACCCCATGATTAAAGCATCTATAATCTACAGTCTGTGGAGGCCTGTAGAGAAGGAGCAGCAGCAGGTGTGCAGCCTGATAAGGGTTGTTCACTCTGTGCAGATGAAACTTTTAATATTTATAACTGCTGATTTTTTTTCCTGATGCCTCCTATTGAGGGGAAAAGGGTGAAAGTTGAAAGATAAAAGCTTGATGAAAGACCAGGTGGAAAGTTTTTCCAAGGACAGGCAGGAGCTTAAAGCTATCTCCACCTAAGAGCTGGTTTAAAAATGCTGTTCAGGTAAGCACAGCTCAGAGCTGGAGATGAAGTCTCTGGAAGACCTTCAAGGCTTGTCTGAAGTGCACCCAGGCTTTCAGCTGTGAGCTCCTCTGAGCTGTCTGAGGTCTGAGTGTCTGCTCCAAGCACTGTGGGACTGTGCTGGGGCTGCCAGGCATCATCACACAATAACTAAGTCACTCCAGGTCAGCTGCACAGACTTCGAGAAAAGCACTAAGAGCATTTCCAGCTCAGCACTGAAATGTGCTGAGGAACCTGGAAACACCCTGTGTCAGCCTGAGCCTCTGCCTCAGGGTCAGCAGGAGCTGCCACAGGCAGCACATGGAGCACTGGGAATGCTCTGGGAAACTGAAATTGCATCCTACTCCAATCCAGTGCTCATTGCAGGGTGGTGCTTGGGAGCCATGGCTGCTGAACACTGGAGATGCTGCTGGTGTCTTTGCAGTGCTCCTGAAAACCACTCCTTTCCCATGGCATCCCTGTTCCTGGTGCTTGGACAATGCTTTAGGCTGTGGCCATTTGGTCTCAGGTACAAAGCTCTGCCCACAGGCAGCACAGGGCCACACCACAAGGCAGGATTTCAATCCTCCCCACCAACCCCATCTGCCCCACATGCAGAGTGGGTGTCCCTGTTTGGTGCAGGAGACCCCAGAGGGACAGAGAGGCACACAGGTCACACAGCCCTGGGGACACTGCTCACCCTCTGTCCTCACAGAAGAACCCAATCAAACTCCCTCATTTTCAGCACCATGAGACCTGGACTTGCCCCAAGCCCAAATGCAGTATTTGTGCCCAAGTGTAGCATTTGGTTTAATACTTGTGCTTTCAAAAAGAACCCAACATGCCTGAGCATCAGTATAATGACAGAATTGAATGACACTTCTCACCAGCAATTAGAGATATAACTGGGGCCACCTGACTAAAGTAAAAATATGCTGAGAAAGGGATTCAACGCAGACATTCATTCTTTCAAATATGTTCATTAATGTCACTGAAAGATGATACACTGACTTCTTTCAAAGTGAGCCCTGTGGTCCTCATAGTTACAGCAGAGCACTTCAAGATGTTTACCAAACACATACAGACAAAACCCTAGGACAAAGGAAGATACATCTCAGAGCTGAAATACAAGGCTTGGCTGAACCCAAACTGAGGCCTCTCAAGTTGAAAGTTACATCTCAACCATTCTGCCTTCCTCCCTCAGATACCAGGAGTCAAAGAAAGAAGAAAAGCAGGCTGGCCAGGGAGGAGGCAGCATTGCCTTTTCACCAGAGAACAAAGAGAGACTTCCAAAGAAAAAGAGGAAAAATATCCATCCTCAGAAACACCCCACTTGAATTCAAAAGCATCAGAAAGAAAAAAAATATAAAAGATGTAGAGCTCTACACTATGAGGACACATCCACTGTTTGGAAAGCATGAAAAGACTGGATGAAGAAAATGTAACACTTCAGTGTCTCCAAGACAGCTGCAGTTTTCCTTGACTTAACCAAACCTGGCTGCTAGAAATTGGATTTCTTGGCCTCTGCTTTCTTGACTGTAATTTAGTCTTCCACAAAATATGATTTCAAATTATGCAAGCAGAGTTTAAATCTAAAGAGGTAACACTAAGTTGTTGAAAAGGAGTTTTAAAAAAGGCCTGAGTTTGTCTGTGGTGTTAATAATGAGTTTATCTCAAACTTAAAACCTTGGGGGCAACCCTACCAAATGGAATTTCTGCATGACTTCCAGAAGTGTATGAAAAATCCAAATTAACAAAAGCATCCAGTAGCAGTGCAGTTAAGAAGTCATAAGGCCCTGGATACACTCTGGCCAGAGCTCCTAAAACACATGCAGGCTGCAAGCAAAACCACCCCAAGCTGCTCATCATTCTGAAGCAAAACTCAAGGATTAGCCTCCCCCTGCACATCAGCTGGACTCCCTGCCTACAGCAGGCACCAGGATTATGTTCACCTCCAAAGCTCAGGAGCATTTGGCACCCAGCAACCTCAGAGCATGACATGGATGCACATGAAGGAACACCAGCAACATTTCATAGATGGATTTACTGAGCATCTTCTGAGTTGTTAGACAAACCAGTTTCGGTGCCTTGAACGTGGGAGTGCAAGGAAGATAAACATCCCTCTGAAGATGAGCTTAAAAATGCATATAAAAATATAATTATAATACATGAGGTGTTTACACTTATGTATTGAAGACATTTATTTCAAACAGGCTGTCAGCCCTCATATAAAAGTAACACATCTGAAAAATAAGAGCAGTCAGAGACTGCAGTTCCCCTCAGTCCCATGGAACAGCAGTGAGGTGTTTGTTGATGCAGCCCCTGGTCACAGCCAAGGGCTGGGATCCCAGCCAAGAACAAGTCCAGAAACCCTTGCTCCAAGGAAAAATCCTTCCCAAATGGCAGTATGCAAGGGTGAAAAACACAGGGAAGTCCATCCAGGAGCAGTGGCAAGGGGCACTGAAGAAGGCTGCAGCTCAAGCAGTCCACCTCTCCTTGCAGGGAAGGGTTGCTGAGCACCAGGGAGCTTTCTGCATGTCCCTGAGATCCAACTGCTCCACAGCTGTGTTTTGCTAAGAGATGGCATCAGTCTAAACTGAAGTGCTCTGCAAAAATGTCATTCTTCTTCCCAAACAAACCTCGTACTTGCTCAAACTCCAGGGGCACATCAACAGCCTTTTTCTTTACTTCTTTATCAAAAAGCTACAAAATAAAACCCAGAAAATATTGTTAAATTCAGTACAAGCTCTTCACCCTGATAACAATGCTCACTCTAAAGTCTTAAAATATCCAGCAAATAAACACTTCAAGAAAAAGCCAACCCTGACACCACTGTTGCTTAAGCTCTGTTATTTAACAGACCATTTTCCTGGTTTGCCCTTGTTCTGGGTAACCAAGTCAGTACAGCTCCCTCCCCAGCAGCAAGGCAGATGAACAGGACATGGCTGCTGCATGCAGAATCTCCTTTCCTCTGGTTCCAGTCATTCTCAAAGGCATAGCAGCATTACCTCATAAGCTGAGAGCTCCAGGAGCCCTGATATGTCATCCTCCATTTCAGACAGGGACTGGTTCAGGACAGCAGCTGCCTTGGCCACATCTGGGTGATAATGGTTCTGGAGAGACTGAAAAAGCAAGACAAACAAGATAATCTAATAAGTGCAGGTAACACACACCCACCTGCATTCCCTCATGGGTCTGTCCCTTTTGATCAGATCTTCAGAGAACTCCAAATTCCATCAGAGCCAAGTTCACTGTAATGTGCTACTGCAGAGCTTCTAGAAATCCTCATTGCAGGCATCTTTTAAACACGTCAAAGGCTCCTCTCACATGGTCACATCCAGCTCAAGGCAAATTCATCTACAGGCCATGCCTACACTGCATAACCCAATTCTGCTGCCTCACAGTGCCCTCAGGCCACACCCAAGCTCCAGCTCTCCAGGATTCCAGCCTCTGCTCATCATTCTTGCTGCTGCTTCACCCCCCTACACAACCCCCTCATCCATTTCCAGAGCATAACCTGGCTCTACTCAATTCACTTCCAACAGTGCTGAGCAAGTTCCCCTCTCCCCTCCAGAGCAGATGAGAAGCCTGGTACATTTGCAGCTACTTAGTTTCTTTCAGCTGTGAACTGCAAGTTCAAAGGTGTGGCCACAAGCCACCCACTAATTAGCAGGTACACTTTCTCCAGCGTATGGAATCCTTTGCTGGGATAGAAAAGGATGCAGACCAAAAGCACTCATCTCATTTGCAATATGTACGTCAAGCAGGCTCTTGTGACAGGCTCTGCCCACTGCCAACACGTGCCAAGGAAGCAGCAAGGGTGGAAGAGACCCATGCCAGCCCCAGATCTCATTTTGGGATGACATACCTGAATCTCCCAGAGAGAGCTCTCCAAAGCCCTGCTTTTAGATGGCTCCTCCTCCTCCATAATATATGGATCTTCTGACATATCTAAGGAAATAGGAGATACAGAAACAATACCTCCTGTGTGATGAAAGTAAACCCAAAGGGAACACAGCAGGACCAGTGCTGCAGCCAGAGCTGCTCCTTCCCAAGGCATTTATGGCCCAGGAACAAGCTGACACATCCCAGCATGACCCAAGTGTCACTGCAGGCAGCATTACAGACTCAAGTTGCTTTTAAAAAGCATAGGAAATAGGGCATTTGGAACAGCCTTGAACTTGGAGCAGCTGACCTTCCACAAACTCAAGGGACAGGACAGAGGGATCCTTCCAGACCTCAGAACTGGGATCTCCCCTCTCCCTCCACAAGGAATGCTGCTCTTGGTGCTGTCTAAAGGCAGAACACAGCTCCCAGTTACCTGCTGGCCCTCCTGGCCTGTGCACCAGCACCCTGCAGGCAGGGTGCCTCCGGAACAGGTTGCAGATGAAGGGGATGATCATGAGCAGAGCCTCAGGGGGGGCAGTGAGGGCCAGCCGGGCCAGCCGCTTGATGAACGCTGCCACCAGGTAGGCTGGCAGGTGCCTGGGGACAGGGGACAGAGGGACAGCCTGTTACAGTCCTGGCAGCACAGCCAGCAGCCTCAGCCACCCCAACAGCACGTCAGGGTAGAGATCAGGGGGCTCTTCAGGCTTTTTTATGGAGTAAAGAGAAGCTTCAGGAATCTCATTTTTAAGTAGCAATATATTATGTGCTCGCTGGAACAAAATTTTGGGGGAATTTACATTCCATCTCAGATCACTGTGAGATTCAATCCTGACAAGTGGCACCATTGTGCCAAGCACAGCCCCTGTACACAGCCATTCTCATGGCAAAGTTTATTCAGTCCTTTTATAAACTTCTGAGTGCTTGGCCAGATAACTTTAATTATATTCTAATGTCATTTTGTGGTTTAATTAATACACAGGCCATGGTGTTAAATTTACATAACACTTCCAAGCACTGCAGCTGTTAATGGGAACATAAAGCTGCTGTGTAGTGTAAATGTGCAGCATAATTTTTTTTTTTCCTAATGGTAAAAATGCAAATTTCTAACAGCCACCAGCTCATTTAGGCACCTTCTTCACGTCAGAAGAGTCAGGATGAAAGATGACAATTTTCAGACACTCAGACTTCATTACACCTGCAAAGCTGAACAAAGTCACCCCACAGGTCTCGTCACTCTCTCCAAAGTACACCAGGAATACAAAGGGGTTTGATATGAAGTGCTTGGTGCTGTGTGACTGTTGGCTTATTTTATAACATATGATGGCAACTATATGGCCAGCTGCCTATCCAGTTTCTTCCCTGGGTCCTGTGAACTGACAGCATCAAGACAAGCTGTCAAACACTTCACATTTCAGTGCTTTATGTCTGCAAAAAGCCATCCATTTTTCAACAGCTTTGTAATCTATAAAAAGCCTGCAAATTTTACTTTTCCATATTTACAAAGACAAGACAGAAAATTCATCACTTTCATCCAAAGTGGAACAGAGATCAAAAACACATCCATAAGCACTTGCAGCTCAAACTCTGATAACTCACTGCAATTCTTCCTTTCTGAAAATCTATGGCTGTGAGGCAAATCTTCAAAAATAGCACATGAAAAATTACACAAGACTGCAATAACAGTCCTGGATTCCATTTTCTCCATAAAAATGTATCTAATCCAGCAGGCACACTGAATACATTATATCCAGACATGTGGGAGACTGCTCAAGAACAGAAAAGCAGGAGGGAAATATGTGAGCACACATAACAAAGATGCTACTTACGATGAAGACAAAAACAGATCAGTCAGGTGGAAAAAGCGAGCTCGGTACTTCACGTGATAGATGGAAGGGTCCAGCAGACTGTACAGCTTTTTGTAAAAGTCAGGGTACTCCCTGTTGGAAAAAAGGAAAAATACAACATCCATCAGTGTGTACAGAGGGACTGTGCCTAAATGTTTTGTGCTTTCATTAAGAGCACCCCAGCCCACTGCTGTGCTCTGTTTAACTCTCTGAGTCTTCCCTCTAAAGTCACCACTGGAAAACAAGCTGTAAGGTGAATTTATGGCTCTTGCAGAGCCCAGCCATCTTCAGGGTGTGAAGCCATGTTCAGTGACTGCAAAAGGTACAGGATGCAGTGGAAAGGACACCAAAGACTATGGCTTCACTCTGTAATCAGATCAATGGAAATCGATTTTCAAGCACTGAGCAATCACAGTCTGGAGAAGAGGACATTTAGTCTCAGTTGTAAAATAAATCAGACAGTAAAAAAGCTCAGCACCCAAACAGCTGAGCCTCTTGTGCAGAGTTTAGCTTTCTCATGGGAGAATTTTAAAGCCTAAAGGTTTCATAAATCTCAGCTCCCCTTACATAAAGACATAAATGCAAAAAATCATGTTCCTTTTAACAATATACTCTTTTTACTTACAGATTATGCTGATGAATCAGAATAAATAACCCATTTAGGGCTAGAAGACTGATTGCTCCACCTGTAAGAAAGCAGGCAGATATCAACACAATAAATACAACTAGAAAAAAAATCCTCAAGATTTTTCTCAATAAAATCTTCCCAGAAGGAACACAAAACTGAGTACCTGAAATCAGAGCCAGTGTGACGGCTGAAAAGTGAACCAATTTCATCTACACCCTTCCAGAGGCTCCCAAGTTTCTTAGAAAGAGTAGGGTGTAGCTTAATAGAATAAATGTTTAATGACTGAGACACAAAAAGGTGCTGCTCTAATTCCTCAGCAAAGCCACAATGGGGAGACAAAAGTCTCCCCAGAAAGGGTATTTCTGCAGGAACCTGTGGATTCTGTGCTTGGAGCAGCAGCACTGGCTAAACTCTATATTTAAAATAAATCACTCCAATATTCTACTCTTCCCAAAGCCCTAAATACCATTTTCCTTACACACAAGGAGCAATGACATTGACAAATACAGGTCAAATCATCTCACTTTCAGGGACAATGGAGTTCACTGTAGTTCCTTAGCTCCATCCCAGTCAAAAGTTCACCTATTCCATGACCCAGGCCATGGTGCTGCATCCAACACAGCTTCCAAGTCCATCTGTCCCATCTGTCCATCTGTCTGCAGGTGCCACAAAGGATAAAAGGCTGTTCTCCCTCACCTATGCCATAGGCCACTGTCAGGAAGTCCATCATGAGAGTGGGCTCGTTCATGTAAGGCAGGACAGAGTCGTGCAGAATGACAAGAACCTTTTTGTAAAGGCCAGTGGGCAGCTGTGAAGGACAAAACAACACAGTGAAACAAGCACTGAAGGGAGAACTCTGACAGCAGCAGCCTGTGGCTCAAAAAGGCAGTGCACAGGCAGAAGGGAATGTGCCAGAACAATACAGAACAGCTTGAGCAGCAGCTCCCAAATGGGAGAGTTTACAAGTGACACCAGCTAAGTTCATTCAAGAAGCAGGTGCTCACAACTAACAGTGTCATCACTCAGATGGGGAAAATCACCAGAAAAAAGGCTGGGAAGCTTCAGCTTGTGAGCAGGGGTTGTTATGCTGCAGATCACCCTTATGGGCAGACATGTTTAAGGTGGGGAAAAAGGCTGAGAGTAAAGAGTAAAAAACAGGCCATATATGAGGTCATGTTTCTTGGCAGAGTGATCCAACAGAAATGGTCACTGGGCTGTTCCCAACACTCAAAACATACTGGGGTCCTACCAGCAGCTCCATGCAAGACTGGACACAATTGCTAAGGACCAGCAATCCTTAAATTAAAGAGTGATGCAGATCAGTGGCAGAAGTAACACTCACCTTGTGCTTCAAGAAAGTCAGCCACATTTTTTCAAACACCTGCCTGTGTGCCTGAAAACAAAATTGCAACAGCGAGTTAAACACACTGCTACAGACAAAGCTGTATTTCAAGCAGATAAAATTTCAATTCTATGGCACCAAATGAACAGTTACCTGCAGCTTTGAAAGTTTTAACTCCTCACGGTTATCTAAGAAGAAAGGGAAAACAGAAGTTGAACTTGAAATGGATGTTTAAAAAATTAAGATACCCTTTTTACTTATCCCTTTGATGCCCTAAAAACTCTGGCTGAAGTACTTTATTTGATACAAGGCCATAAGAGACCCCCCTGTCGACTGCAGAATGTGGATTTTTAAGACTGTTTAAAATCATAGTGATCAAAGAAACAGACATTCTTCATCAGCAAACAATAATAAAGTCTTTACACGCTAAAAATCTTAAACCCGATTTTCCTTTTCACATACAGTTCATCATGCAGAGTTTACTAACCTTGTTTGACCATAAATTTGACCATCTCAGACTCTTTGTTTGGCATGTTAATGGGTGAGATGAGGGAAAATACATTCTGCTGGTAAAAAGGCAGTGGCCTCTGAGGAAAAAAAGCATATAAATAACATGAAGTAGGTTCCAAAACAGACAGCAAGAAGCTGGACTTCAATATTACCCTGTTTCCAAGTACTGAATATATTTAGGAAAGAGAAAAGGAAAATCTTGTTGACTGAACTACATGCTGGTATATTCTCTGTTGCTGCATTGAACTATTACTTGTTTATCCAACATGAAATCTATCTCTGTACTAATTTTTAGTTTAGCAGAACTGGTATATCCAATGAAGGAAATAGATTCTTCCTCTGCACCAGAGTAAACAGAATTAAAAGTTCTCTGTGTGTCACCCAAAGTATAGAGATTTGGGTAAAACAGAAGCTAGAGCTTACACCAGAAAGAACAACAGAATGTGTCTTGAAATGAGTCTTCAGGGTAAAGCCAGTCTTGGCATACTGATACACATAAGAAAAAAAATCAGTGTCTTCAGTGGGCACACTCAATTATCTGCCTTCCAAATACTTCCATATACCACTAATCCCTCCCTGCTTCATGCACAAGACACACAGCCCAGAGCCACCTGAGCAGTAACAATTTGTTACCTCCTTCGCCTTTTGCATGACTTGCCCGATGCTGGCAGTGACAGCCTTCATGACAAAGAACCGCACGTCATCGTACTCCATGTACTCCTGGAAGCGGGAGATCAGGAGGGAGGCGTCCTCCTCGGTGGGGAGCAAACCATCCACAACCACCTAACAACAGGTTTGGAAAGGGAAGCAACAAGTCAGTCCCTCACAGCACTGGAGCTGAGAGAGAGATGGATGAGGGTACATGAGTTCCACTGACAGGAAGTACTTTTCAGTTCTGCAGCTTACCTTAAGAAGGTCACAAGGAAAAGTTAAAGTTCCCTTCCACTCTATTTTGATCAAGGGATATTGTGCCTCCAATTCGACAAACTTCATGAGCGTGCAGAGTGCCAACTCCTTTGAAAAAACAGAAAGCAGCATCACAAAAAACCCCACCTAAACAAGGACACCAGGGGTCAGACCCAAAGGAGGCAACTTCCAAAAGCAGGAAGAATGAACTAAGATATTATTCCCTGAGTAAGCTGCATGCTCGATGAGCCAGAGCATCACTGCTGTCTTACAGCACTGCCTGCCCTCCCACACTGAAATATTGGGCGATAACCTCAAGGGACGCCCCCGTGAACCCGTGGGTCAGCAGCGGGCTCAGGACCTACCTTCACCTGGAAGGCGTCGTGGCCCATGAGCTCGCCCAGGCAGCCCACGCAGTCCCTGTAGCGGTGCCTCATCCATATCCTGTACTTGTCCTCGGCGCTGTAGCTCTCTGTGAGGGAGAGACACGACACGGCCAGGCTGGGCTCGGGCAGGGCCGCGCCGGGCCCAGGCAGCGCC
>JAHLSL010000041.1:6467162-6502323 GCA_025920805.1 Petroica traversi
CTGAAGGTGTAATAAAGTGTATATTTTTTTATCGCGGCGTCTCGCCGTGCTTTCTGCGGTGTGGGGCTCGCGCGCCATGCTCCGACGGGAGGCGAAGGAGGAGCCCGGGCCGCTCCACCCCGCAGGCGGGCCGCGATCGCTCCGTCCTCCCGCCCATCGCCGCCCCTCGGGGTAACCCGCCCTCCTCCCACGGTACAGAAGGCAGGGCGAGGCGGCGGTATAAAAATGTACACTTTATTACACCTTCAGGTAGGATACAGCACTATTCCTTATCATCCTACTGGGTCGAGTACAAATGCTCATCACTTATGTACAGGTTGACTTCCTAACACACTCCTGGGAGAAAGACACATCGAGAGGAAGAGACAAAATAATTAGAAGAAAAACAAAACAACAAAAAAAAAGAGATGATGACTTTTATCTTCATCGACTGACCTAAACAAGAAACAATCGCCTCTTTAGACACCAAATCAGACCAGCACAACGACACAGCCACCAGCTCTCCCACTGCTGGAACTGTTCCCCCCCACCCCACCCTAACTTTCATGCACATCATAAAAGCTAAACACTTAAAAGTAAAACTGGGGCTAACTAAGCAATATTTTGGGATGAGCAAGGCTATACTGTACACAGTGTCACTATCCACTACCACTGCATCTGCTTTGCATTTTAAACTACTCCGCTGCCAGCAATGCCAGCTCCCTGGCTGGCTGTGAAGTTCAGGGGATGGCACATGCCAGTGGTTAGCAGGGTCAGGGGAATACTACTGCATGCAAAAACAGCTTTAAAAAAAAACCAAAATGCCCTTATATTTGTAGACCTGAGGGTCCAAGGAAAATTATGCAGGATAAAAGAGGTATAAAACAAAAAAATCAGGAACGCTGCCTGAAACAATGTTTACATGTGTGATCTGAACAGAATGGGCTGTACCTATCCCAAATAACACAGAAGAGCTGGCTGTTTCTTGTTTAAGCCATGTGGATTGCCAGGTACCAACAAGCGTGGACATACAGAGGTAAAAACAAAATATATGCTTTCCTTGCCCTTAAATAGGCTCCTTTCCTAAAAGAGTAAAAAGATCACAGAATGGAAAAATAATTTTAAAACTATCTCAGAAAAGGAATGTTGTAATTTTGTCTGGATTTTACATGTTGTGCAGTTTTATGGCCAAAATAAATAAATCCCTTCAAGCCACTATGGGCTTTTTGATTCTTCACTCAGTGCTGTTTGCAAAGTCTGTTATTTGTTGTATGCAAGAAAAGTAATGAAACCCCCCCACTATGCAGTTCTATGCAGCTTTTTGCTTTTTTTTTCTCCATAACAATAAGGCAAACTGATTTGGAGGAAGAGGCCACGCTCTATTCACATCCAAAATACCCACCTGAAGATACATTCATCGTTAGCTTTAGTAAAAGAATAGTACAAAAGTTAGATCTTACTCTTTACACAGTTGAAGAATTAAGTCTTAGATTTAATTTCACTACTCTCCCCTTCCCCCAGCCCCCCACCCCCCAAGCTGAAAGCCATGTAAAAAGTACTGAACATTTAAACATGTTGCAAGAGCAGAATGAAACTGAGAGATTAGATTTTATCAGCTGGAGATTTTTTGTGACAGAAGTCCCAACAGAAACAGCTATGGATCATCTGTTTAGCTGTATCTACTGAACAATTCTTTTACAAAAAAAAATGGGCTACACTTTAATACACATCTACTATCAACACGTATTTACTCAGCTCATGCCTAAAATATCCATTATTTTAAAGTGAAATATGGGAATGAGCACACAGGTTGGGTGATTCAGTAAACTGTACACAAAAACTACTAACAAACATTTTAAAAGACTTACAAAAATGGAGAATGAAACCCTTTTTTTTTTTTTCCTTTTTAATTACATATACTTACAGGTTTTCACATTTATTGGCTAAACTTTGCAGGGAGCACTTCAAGTCTGTGTTAGATCTTCCAGGGGTGTTTACCACAGGGAAGAACAACACAGATCTTTTGTACAGATGGAAAATACTGTGCTGGATCAGCCATATCTGGTTCTTTGTGTGGCTTCACTGTGGGTACTGAGCACACACTGAAGTACAGCAAGGAGCTGCACATTCCCACAGGCAGGTGTGGTACTCCAACACAGATGGATTTTACTGACATTTATGGCAGATCACCAATTCACCTTTGAGAAGCTGGGCAGAATTTCAACCTAAGTAATGCTTGCTTTATCTGGTTTGAATGAGCACAGAGAACACAGGCAGAACGCATCTTGTACAGAGGTTGAGTGCTAAACAGTTGCTAACACACTGAAGTTACATGTGAGTTTCCATGTTTAAATGTTCACCAGCAAGAAACCTTCTGCTACAAAAAAAAAAAAAATAGAGGTGTTTTGTCTTCATTTGGATGTTTGGAGTAGCTTCTCACTTGTCTCAGCAAACACAAAATGCTGTGTTTCCCTGTTATTGCAATAGTTCAACTTGGTTTAGTAGGTGCCTTTAATCTGACAGTCGGTGTCCTCATTTGTACTTTTGCTTGCTGACTCTGGGCCTCAGGTGCTGCTGGTGTCTGGGCTGGGTTCTGTACACCTGGAGCCTGAACCTGGGGAGATGCTGTGGTCACCACCTGCTGCTGGATCAGCTTCTGCTGCACGACCTGAGCAGTAGCAGTGGTTGCAGGGATCACCTGAACCTGCTGTTGGCCTGCTGTTGTCTGAGAAAGGGTCACAGTTTGGGGCTGAGCTTGTACCTACGCAGGATAAAAAGGCAATTACAAAACAGTTTGGCATTAAACTGAGCATTCACTGCATTTCTGCTCTACAGAAGGAATCCTGCCTGGTCATTAGGGGAGGGGAGCCAAACCACCTGACCTTCCCTTGCCTGAGCCCTGTCTGTTACCAGCACACATTTGGAACAGCTACCTCACTGTTCTGACTTTTACAGAGCACTTGGCACAGCTCTGTGAACTGAAACAAAACAACTGTAACCTTCGATTTGTCCTAATTTTTGTGTTAAAACTTCAGATGGTCCTCATTAGTTCAATTATTTGCAATATTGACTAAACATCACCAGGAACCAATTTTTTAAAATCCTTTCAGCTCTAGAAAACATTTTTAAAATATCTGGTTTTCAGCTTTCAGTGACAAACAAATATTGGTATATCTACCAAAGTTTTAGACTAGAGAATATACCTCATTCAGGACATACTTTCATAAAAAGGCATTTGCTATATCCTAAAAAAGTACCACCTTTGCCCCACATAAGGTGAAAAATACACACATTCCAAAAAAATAAGCTTTTTTAAAGATCGTGTTTCCAGTGCTATATTTGACAAGAGGAAAACCTACCTGTTGGGAAACTGAAACCATCTGCTGAATGTTGGCAACAGTAGCCTGCTGCTGGACCACTTGTGGGAGTTTTGCAACCTGCAGTGATACCAATTAAAGGAAGATTGGATCAAAATGAAAAACTGCTGATAGCAGCAAACCACCAAACCCAGCAAAACCTCTGCCAAGGGAAAACCCTTCCAAAGGCCTGTTCATGATAAGTTGCAGCTTGGCATTTTCAGTGAGGCTGAATCTTTGTGACACATTTTAGATCAAAGAACTGAAGAACTTAGCTAGAGGAGGAAGAGAAATATTTTCAATTTTAACTACAAAATACTCATTTCCTCCAGACTACCTACAAAACTGAAGGAAGCACACAAGTTCTAATGGGTTAAATTATCTGGGATATACTTTGGAAAGAGTAAGGCTTCCAGTTCCTAACTCCCTTCTTTTTCCTTGGTTAGACTGATCCAGTTATGCAAAAAAGAAAGTACTCTTGGCTACCAGAGATTAGGCTGTGAGGAAGCACCAGAAACAGGACAAACTTTGGCTGAATTATCCTTAGTAAAGACAGCAGGGAATCCCTTGTCTAATAAAAAGTAGTGTCTCAATTATTTTATTTCAAAGAGGAAATGTGAACTTATAGCTCATAGTTCCTCTGACCTGTTGTAAGGCCACATATTCAGCACCAATGAATTTTATTAAAAAGTCAATTTAAATGAATGTGTGACTAGAATTAAAATGAGTGGGTGCTGAATTCTGCCTCACCTGTTGTCTTTACAATT
The DNA here is from genome assembly GCA_025920805.1 of Petroica traversi. Classification (NCBI taxonomy): domain Eukaryota; kingdom Metazoa; phylum Chordata; class Aves; order Passeriformes; family Petroicidae; genus Petroica; species Petroica traversi. The sequence continues at coordinate 6,471,265 of JAHLSL010000041.1, forward strand.
CTCCAGTCCCAGTACAGTTTAAAGGTGTAAACCTGTGTTACCTGTACCTGAATCTGGGCCTGCACTTGCTGGGTTCCACCTGGTTTCTGGGTTTGGGAAATTGGAGTTGTTAAGAACTGTGTTTTAATGGCAGGCTGTGTAGCATAAGTTACTTTTTGCTGCTGTGAAGTCTGCTGCTGGGTCTGCACCGTAACCTGTTGAGCATTTATCTGCAGAAGAGAAAAAAAGGCATCAATGACTACAAAAGAGAAGTGTATTTTAAATAATAGATATGTGGCAAAAAAAAATTAAGTACATTTAATTGTTGAAAAAAAATTCTCACAGGATTAGCAATAAAAAAATGAGCACTAGATGAAAGCCTTAATGCATTTACAGATGTATTCAGAATTAAAGTACTTACTGAAAAGGTTCTCTCTTACACACAATACTTATAAAATAATGCAATTTTAAAAACTACCAAACAACCAACATTTTACAGAAAAAATGAAGTACCTGAGAACCTGTTCCCTCTAGATGAAACTAAAATTCATCCCTAGAAATCCCAACTGGCTCCCTAGGAGTGCCCTGGTAATCCAGAGGCAAAGCTTTACAGCCACAGAAGCAGGAACATGAGTTATCTGGGAGAGCAGATAACAGTACCTTTTGCTGCACAGCAGCTTGTCCCTGTGCAACCTGGGGCTGGATGGCTTTCTGCTGCTGTGCTGCTTGGTGGTGCTTGAGTTTTAGCAGTTGCTGGACATGCAGTGGCTGTGCAACTACTGTCTGGCCTCCTGAAAATTACAGAAATCATTAGAACTGTAAGAGTCTTCAGCTTATTGCTTTGTCCCATTAGTCACAGCGTGCAAACACAGATTCTGCTTTTACAGACTTATACATCTGCACAGCTTTGAGCACTAACAACCCACTGATTTTAATGGGAATAAGACAGATTATTTTACAGTGGAGAAAATTTCTTATCGAAGGGCATGAGTAAGCTCACTTTTTGTTCCAACAAAAATCTTCCTACAAGATAAAAATTGTCTATAGTATAAGAGACTGCTGTAAAATACAATTCTGCATTATTTCCAGTTTGCATTCACATACCTGCTGCTTTCTGTGGCTGCCCAATGGCAACACTAATGCCTGCAACAGTCACGGGCAGTGTGGTGACTCCTGCAGATGACACAACAGCAGCTGGAACAGACACCACTGGAGGCTTTGCCAGAGCAACCTGCGCTGCTTGGGGAGTCTGGGCCTGGATCTGTCCTTGTGCTTGGAGCTGGGAAGCAGGAACACGAGTCTAAGCAGTAAGGAATGAAGATTATTGTACCAGCACAGAAAGATTTGCTGCATATAACAGGTGGTAATAAAGTGATAGCTGTAAATGTTTCTAAATGTAATGGCTCCTGTACAGTGACATAGTACAGAGATAGTATCAATGGGTAAGTACAAGGTAAAGCTGTTTGTTACAGCTGTCCCTTCTGAACTGCCTCAGCAATGTAAAGGGCTCTGTGTGTGAATGATCAATGCCCAGCTCATTTAAACCAGACAAGAGAGAGATGTTTGAGGCTGGTTTTGCCAGGTCAAAGCCAACTCACCAGGCGAGCCACTTGCAGGTTGGTGACCGTAGTGCCCGTGAGGACTGCGCCAGGCCGAGGGGCTGTCACAGCAGTGAGCTGCTGAGTTTGCTGCTGCTGCTGCACTTGCACTTGAGCTGTTTGCTGCTGAGCCCCTTGCTGGGTCTGCTGGGCTGCCTGCTGCTGGGGGAGCTGCAGCTTCTGCTTCTGCAACTTGATCAGCTGCTCCTGCAAAAATCACACACTTCCATCATTTCCAATATTACAGGAGAAAAATGGAGATGAATCCAAAGCTTAAAAGGAGAAACATTCCATACCAGACTAGAGCTAAAATGGAACTCTTTTACACAATGGCTTTCAGTGAGTGACAGTAAGTGCTTTCCATCCTGCCCTACTTTACCTTTGAAAGTGCTGTCAGACTCACTGCATGAAATTTTAGTAGGATGAAACTTAAGAGAGAAAAACACCTCACTCTAGCCCAGGAAAACTGGACACAACACATACCTAAGGAAGTTCAGAGTAACAATGAGAGCAACGTGCCACATTACTTCATGAGCATTTCCTCACCTGTGACAATTTCCCTACAGTTTTTATTTGAGCCGGAGACTGAGCTTGTGCCTGAGCCTGGATCTGTGGCACCTGCACCTGAGCAGCCTGCTGCTGCTGTTGCCTCAGAAGCTGGAAGTGAGCAGGGGTGATGGTTTTGCCTGACAGCTGGACTGTAGGTGTAGCTGTGAATAAAGAAGAAACAAAATGCTCAGAAGAAAACTTTTCAACATTCAGTTTAATTCATTAATTTCACCTGAGAAGTCAAACTGCTAAATGCTTATTTTTCTGCTCCAGTATATTTGGTGGCTTTACTATATATAAGAACATATTAACATGAGAATGATGTAAAAGCAGAGTAGATCATAAAATACACAGACCTTTCTTCACAATGGTTTTTATTCAAGACAATAAATTCTAATATTTTACTGCTAGACTGTTAATAATATTTTTAAATTGCAATGCCTACAGGCCAAGCTCTCTATTGCAGAGAAAAATGAAACCTGAGCACCAACAATACCGCAAGTTAAAAATCACAACCCTGTATTCCAGACTTGCGATGCTGTTGCACCGTGGTGGTGGAATTCTGGGGCCCTTTCTGGAAAAAGTCCCTGAACACAGGATCATTACCTGGTGTCACCTGGGTCACCAAAGACCTTGTCTGAGTCTGCACAGGCGTGAGGTTGGTGGTGACCACGGCCGAGGCTGTCACGGAGGTCACGGCGCGCACGCCCTGGGTGGAGGCGATGGTCACCAGCTCGGTGGACGCTGCCGGCGCCGCGGCCGCTCGGGGCTGGCTGTGAACCACCTGGGCAGTGGCTGTGCCTCCCGAGGTCTGCAAGGGAACACAGACATTACTGATCCATCCCCGTGCCTCACATACAGCCATGGAACCTTCTGGAAATGGACCAGGCCTTTTATGAATAAACATGAAAAATCCAAAAGGGAAAAAGCCCCTAATCTGTCTAACACTTCTCTTGATGCATCTTAAAATCAGTATCTGGTTAAATCTTTTTCCAACAGGCTGATCATTAAACCCTTCACTCCATTACAGACACTTGATTTTAGTACCTTTCATTATTTTACTTTATCTTCCATAGTCTTAAACCATTATCATAGTAATAAAGATCATAATTAATAAAGCACAAAACAGTTACAGGCTGAAAATGTTAATGACATAATACATTGTTTTTAGCAGCACTTGCCTATAAACTATTTTTAACAGTTTTAAGCATTTCTTTCTGATAAACCATTCCATTTTGTTCTGATGTTTTGATGAGAGGAGTTTGATGAAGAACCCCATGATGCACATGAAATTTTCAAGAAGCAGAATTTCTGACAACATGAAAAGCTAAAGATATGCTGGTAAAACATGCAACCCAGTGTGTCCAGGGACACAAGTAGTGACTGGATCTACTCACAGTCAGTGTCCCAGGTATCACAGGTGAGGCCAGACGTTTATTGATGGGCTGGAAGGTAGCAGCAGGGACCCCAGCAACAGTGTTCACGATCACATTTCCACTCACTGTAGCTGAAAGCAAGCCAGGATTAAATGTGAGGTTCTGAAAGTGAAAATCCTTATGCCCCATCACCTCCAAAGCCCAATTATAAAGCCTCCTCACCAGTCTGGATGCTCGTCCCCGTCACCGCTGTTTTAATGGTCCCCGCCTAATTAGAAGACAATTAAGGCAACAGTTCAGAAAAACAATAAAAGCAAGCTGAGCACTGTTTATTCTACCATGCTGCTTGACACAACACTGTATTCCAGAAGTGACTAAATAGGAAAAATGCAATGGCCACACAGAGATTTCTGCAGGTGTTCATTGGCTCTACAGATCACAACAACTAATGCACGTATCAGGATTCTGCCTCACTAACAAGCAATTGTAGCCCAGCGAGGTGTGTGGTAAGCACTGGTCACTGGACATCCCTGCTGGCAGAGGAACAGAGTAATCTCTTACTCTGGCACACCACAGACAACCACTCACACAGGAACATCCCTGAGCACTTCATACACAGCAATGCTTGTGGGTCAGAACACATCCTCTGTGTCTTTCTGCAAAACCTTTTGTACTGCTGCCTTTCAACAAGCAAAATAAACCCACACTGCCTGCAGACATTACTGTGCAAAGTGAATTGGCTCTAAAAACAAATGCATCAGACCGGTCATCAGATCCATTCAAACAGGGTTTAGATTTAGGGAACATATGAAAATTTGGAACAAACTTGCAGTAAAACCACCATGGTATTTCCTGTAGGATGCATCATTTCACTTGCCTTGCAAAGGCTAATGAATCTTTATTTTTTAAGCTCTTTAACTGAGTATCTCTTACAACTACATTCTCTTTAATCTCTGTATTCTGCAAGTTGTCTGCATAAATACTTCTCGTTGACTGTGTAAATGGATTCACACAGATTTCATTAAACTAAATTAAAAGTCCAAAGTGAAAAAGGGAAGACCATCTTGGCATGGTGTTTTTCCACCTCAGAATGCCAAGACCTGTCACTACAATAGTACGAACATTGTCCCAGCATAACCATAGAAAGGAAAACAAGAAAAAATACCTTTGATATCACTATACTGACCTAAAATTCTCACTTTCCAGAGAATGCACGACACAAATACAGCACACACAGAAGAACTGGTTACTACATCAGAGGCACCGAGCTCTCCCTTTCTTACCAATACTGCTGTGTTGGCCACAGTAGTGACTGCAGTCTGCACCACTGCCTGTGGCTGCTGAACTACCTGTGCCTGTGGCTGTGGCTGTGGCTGGGCCTGCTGCACGGGGGGCTGCTGAGGGGGCTGCTGGCCTGCCTGGGGCTGCTGGGGCTGCGGGCCCGTCTGCTGCTGGGCCCTCTGCTGCTCCGCCAGCGCCTGCAAGGCAAGGGGCACCTTCAGTCTTCAAGCATGCAACAAGCAGGATGTAGTTTTTTTAAAGCAAATTAAAGCAACAGACAAAACCTCTTTAATTCTAACATAGACCCTTGACTTCCAAGTTACATAACCTGACTCATTTCAAGATACAAGCTGTACTCATGGTTTTATGGCTTAGAGCATAGCGCAACAAGCAACTCACCATCCACAAGCAAGGACAAGTTGCTCTTTTTGAATAATATAAGAAATGAGGCTACAGAATGGTCAAGAATTAAACAAGATTTTTACATGCTTTGGTATATTTGGCAAAAAGATGCTCCTCAATGTTTAATAGGCCTGAGTGTGACAAAGGTCCCACTTTGGGCCTTGCTTAACTAAAGCCCTGTACATGAACAATGTGCAGCTGCTCATAACATTTACAATGCTGCCAAACTTCTCCAGGGGACAGCTTTACTCGTACTTCATCTGTTGCCTAATTTTTTAATTACTGCAGATTTCTGTGCAGCAGAGAGGGGACCATACCTTTTTCTCTTTGGCAATGCGTTCTGCTCGGAGGGACGCGACTTGAATTGGAGGGAGGGGCTTATCATAGTTGATTCCACTGGAAACAATAATAAGACACAACACACAGTATTTTAAAATAACTGGAAACTAAAAAAAGAAAAGAAAAAAGAGCACTTTTGTGCTTTATAATTTATAATTCCTTCAAAATGGGAGGGCTCACCTTTCTGCAAGCACCGATGCATGCTTTGGATTCTTCTGGAAAGGATTCATGCCAAGTCTGAAATTGAGCAAAAACTGTATTATTGGAGATAGAAAAACCTTAAAAACAATATACAATTTCATATATTTTAGCATATAACACTGCAGTTTTGGTGAGGTTTTCATGATATTCCCACCAGTACTGGAGCCTGCATATGGACAGACATTTAAGACTCAAGAAGATACATAGAAAAGAATGTACTGCTAAGCAGCACAGACACCAAATTGTTTACAATTAATGCAAATGGATAGATATAAAGTAGATTTAAAAAACTCCAACCGAGTGCAGTTCTGCTCTTAATGACAAAGAGCAAATTCCTGCAGTGAGACACAAACACATGAAATATGGAGGTGTTTCCAATAACACAAAACAAACAGAGAGAGATCAAGAACAGAGAAACAGTGTAGAATAAATCTGGGTGTTGAGAGCCTTTCAGAACACAGTTTCCAAGAGATCCGAGGTGACAGGGAGATCAAATGATCCCAGGTAAACTTACAGAGGTTTGATAGGTGGACTTCTTTTCCCTGCAATCATTTTCATCATCTCAAAATGATTAGTATAGAGCTGCGTGTGGGTTGCACCCTCATCTTGAGCATAGATCTGATTGGTACGAAGTGGGCGACTGTTTTTAGTCTAAAAAAAAGAAAACAAACCAACTTTCAATTGCAAACTCACCCAACAGGGCATTCTGTCTATGTTTAAACACAAGGCGCGCTCGTAGATTATTTAAAAACACTCTCCAACAAATCTATCACAGACTGGTTCCTGCCTCGTGTCACTGATAACTTACTGTCACACAAAACTCTACGGGAAATATATAAAGAAAGAGCAAAATAAGGAGCAGTTCTCACGGTCACACTGGCATCAGCACTTGGGGACATACAAAATGGCAAACTCTAATTTGAGAAAAAATCTTTGCTTTAGTTTAGATTTTGCAAGTTTAATTCAGTACCCAAACCAAGAGCCCATTAGTTTATAGTTATGCATAGCGCACGCGGAAGGTAACAAAACCAAACCATCACTGCACTGCTCTCCCAACAAAGCTAGGTTAACATCCACACACCATGCCACGCTAACATTTGGCTTCTCCTAAGCAGAATCTGCCAGTCAGGGACAAACCTCCTTAGCAGTCACAGAAAGGGACTACAGCCAGAAGTTCTGGATTCTCCACCCAACTCTGTCACTAAATTGCTGTGTGATTTGGAAGAAGGTGTTCACAGTCATGGAAATTGTTTTTGTTTCTGCAGAGTCCTACCATCCTCATTTACTAAAAGGTGTTTCAGGCATCAATTTCACTATGCATTTGTAATCCACTTAGACTCTAGCATGAAGTTCATTCTTACAGATATTAAGTACCATCAGGATAAGATACATGGTGGTTGTTTGGTGGAAAAATGCCAACTACAGTTTAAGTGAAATCACAAACTTCTTGCATGATCTAAAATTTATCTATCAAATCCAAAAGCTGAAGTCTGGTGTCAATCCACTGTATCAACAAAGAAAGGAAAAATAAATTTGGAATTTTAATTGATGTTTCAGAACTCAAGTAACACTCAACATGGATCTCATATGAATTATCTGCCCACCTCCATTGCTGCTAAATACCACAGTGTCTAGATTTGATTTTGAAAGAATACCAATGCACACCTTATAAATACTTTTTGTCTTCTTTTTAGGATTAGCTTCGTACATTAGCTGTAAAATAAGAAGGAAAGTTAGATGATCTTTTGTGGAAGATTTTGTTCAGCTGCTTTTTCTTTTCAAAGAAATCACATAAAATAAGTGGAAATCCTGATGAGAATAATTTAAAAAGTCTTTTAAAAGTTATTTATTTACACTGTTGAAACGTTTAACAAAAAAAAAAACAAGTGTTTATGGAGATAAGGAAAAAAAACACTACAACTTAAGGTAAACAAAAGACGCATCATTCCACGAGAACTCACCTTTCCTTCCTCCCTGGGGATTATGACATTCTCGTATCGGTTGCGGCACTGCTTGGGCGAGCGATAGACTCTGCTGCAGGAGTTAACAACATCACTGACCAGGTCCCAGTTGGGAGTGTGAGCTGGTGACACAACAGCAAGGTTTAAAGGGAGCTCCAGCAGCTGCTTCACTGCCTGCAACAGAGAAAGGTACAAATGCATCAAGTGACAAATCATTACCATCTTCCAAACCTTCCCTAAGTGTGTGTCCACACACCTTTACTGCAGTGGGACAGCTCAGGGCTAAGGCTCTGAGTTCATCCACAGTCACAGAGAATAAACAGGCATTAGGTGCCTTAATGCTGACTGGTGGGCAGGGAAACACTTGGAGATTGGTATGAGAGGGAAGGAGAGCTGCTATTCAAGTGCTGCTCTCCCCTCCAAGATGGGAAGAACCTTAGCTGCCTTATCCAGTGTCCAGCCAGCACAAGTAATCTGAATAATAGCAAGAGGTTTCTAAAACAACAACAGGGCTTAATCACACATTTTGCAGTTTAGCCTTTAATGTCTCCTTCGAGGAACACAAATGACACGCAATCTGTTCTGAGTAATGCCAAACTAACCAGTAAGAATTAAAAATAACCTTGAAGAGATAAAGTGCAGGAATAAGAACATAATGACAGCAGAAGCTGTAGGAATCATCTGACCTGCAGAAGTGCCCAGTCCTCGCTGATCAACCACTCTGGATTATCCTGTCCAGCCTCAGTAGCTGGCTTGACAAGAGTTGGCAAAGGCTTTGCAAATTGTGTCTGTTGTTTCAACAAGATGTTCTTCTTCTGCTCTTTGCCCTCTCGGCGCATTTTCAACATTCCCGGAGTTGCTCGATCGAAGAGTGACCGAGGTGGGATAACGGTCTCCCCATGACGCTGCTTCTTCTTTCTACCTGCTGCAAGGACAAAAAATAAAACATTCTTGGTAGACAGATGCTATCATTTTTTGATACGTCTACCTACAGCAGCAAAATGCTCCTACATGTACAGAGAATTTCCCATTGCCTCTGAAAAGAATGGTCTGAAACTTAACAGAGCCTGTTATAAAGACCAGCCTTGTCCTAATTGCCAAAATGGAATGTGTACTTTCTAAAACTGTCCTTTTAAGAACACCTTTATGTCTAAAGAAAAGACACACCGTAAGAACTGGGCCTTCCAGTGATTCCACTGCTTCAAGGCCATGGTGAGACAACAATTTTCATCTTCATCTCTTCAAACCTGACAATTTAATCTTTATTTGTACCTGACACATAGAAGGTATGAAAATCCCCGATTTTTTAAACTATCAGCTATAAATGCCAGAACAGTTTGAGCACACACTCACCAGAGGGATCTGTTTTGTGTCGTTTACGCTCCTTCCTGACGTACACTGGAGGCAATTTTGACTCTGGAATAGGGGTGGTATCATACATCAGGCACATAACAGAGTCTATGTAGATATCATTGTCATCCTGAGGAGGAGTAGGAGGAGTCCAGAGCTGCACAGAATAAAGTCTGTAATTACTGCAATGTTAACTCTCCACTGATCTTTATGTTTCATAAAACAAAAAGCCTGTTTAGGCTGCCTGGTGTTACTTTTACTTACTGGCATAATTTCCGTTTGTCCATCTGGACCTTCATAGACATATTCCTACACAGCAAAAAGAGAACATGATTCAAATGGTCCAACTGAAACCTGAAGGGTAAAGTATTCTCAGAGTAACTGTACAGAAATACCTTATTAAAAAAAAACAAGCATAATCAGCAATTACTTTGTTGTACGCATCCTCCCGAGTGTAGGTTAGAAGTTCCTCTTCATCCTCCCAAAGCATTTTTTGCTCTCTTTCCTTTAACTCCTTCATATGCTGGACTTCCCAGGCTTTCTTTGCAGTTTTCAGGTCCATCTAGATGAAAATCAGATTCCTTAGAAACTTTATACCATAACAGACCCTGGATTAGAAGTCATTCATTTGTAATTTTCTGGATAAACACCTTGAACTTTGACATTTTCAGGCACAGGGATCTTATAGAAATTATTTAACAGATATTTTCACAGTCATTTAAAAGATATTTCTTAGTCTTTGCTGAGGGTTTTTAAACCAACCATATAAAGCAATCAAAGAATTTCAGTTAAACAACGAAGACAACCAGAACACAGACTCACTGAAATTAATGAATTTTTTTTCCCCTGCTATCAATGGAGTACAACAAATATTTGCTGAGCCAGGCTGGAAGCAATTCCCATTTTATAAAAAATAAATTAAGAACTGACACCTCCTTAAACCAGAGAATCCAAAAATAATGAGTTCTCAGTAAGATATTATGCTGCTCATAAAGTACAGCAAGAAAAGACAGAAGTGCCTCCAATATATTCCACATCACTGGAGAAACTTTCATTTCATATTGAAAATAAATGTTTTTCTGTGACAGAATAATATGGAAAAGAAAGATTTGTTTTACCTCACTCAACCGTGGCTCATTGTCATCAACAGAACCGTGGAAGAGCTCCAGGTAATTCAAAGCATACTTCTCAATTGGAGTCAGCTGAGGGAAGTATCAAAGGAAAAAATGTTACTTTGAGATAATAAAAGCAATGTTACATGAAGTATCAAGGCTCCCCTTAAAACTCATCTTGACACTTTAAATCAGAGGGAGCTCTCCCTTCATTTTAATGGGAGAAACAACAAAGTTGCTTTAAGGTCACACTGCAAAGAAATTGAAACATTTGAACTGAACATTACTTTTTAGCCAGTTATTCACGGGATGTCATGGTACCTGATCCACAACAGCAACCAACTCCTGCAGCTGGGAGGGCTCTTCATTGTATTTTGTGTCACAGAGCTCTGAGATTAAAGGTTCAATGCTTGACTCAGATCCTGTTTCTTGTATGCGATCATTTGACTCTTCATCCTCTCGTTCAATGCTGTTGAGGGCCTTTCAGAAAGATATATTTTTTAAATAATTAAGGTTTCAAAAATAAGGAAAGAAACTCCATAAAGAGTTCACTGAAATGCAGCACAAATTTCTGAACTAAGTCTCTGCTGCAGCAAGAGAAACAGTCTCAGAAAGTATAAAATTCAGCTTTAGGCTTTTGAAAGTTTTGCCACAAATGACAAAAGAGCATAAAACTACCAGAAAAAGAGACAGAATTTATCCAAATAAAGCTATGTTAGTCAGCTGTTTAATACTAATATTGCACAGCTCTATTTTTAATGTGTGTGTTAATCATTACCTCTATGAATGGTCTTGCAACTTTAGGTGAAATATTTTCTGCTGGAGACGGCTCTTGAGAAAGTACTACAAATTCTTCTGCTTTCACTCTAAATCCAGAATCCTCCATAGGAGAATGAACCTCAAACAATTCCTGAATTGTTTGCTTGGTAAAGAAAAGGAAAAAAGATTAATACATTCAGATTTTGCGAGAATTCTATTTTTTTTTCCTCTATCAGGAACACCAGCCGGGATGGTCTGCAGTCACCAACTCATGTATCTTCAGGGCAGCAATTCAGAGCCTCTCTCTCTAAATATCCAAACTTACTTCACATTTTTAAAGCTGTTGAGACCTTCACCCTTACAAGCTCTGCAGAATTTTGCAGCAGGGTGAAGAAGCCACCATATATTAAGTCATAGGTGATGTGTGTGCATCATTATGCAAATAACAGAACAAAACAGATGGACGATTTGAGAGAATGTGGCCCCAACACTGAGAGTTCAAGCAATCATGAAATCCAATATGCTTCCTTATTAATTCCAGCCCAGACAGACTTCTGCTAAACTGCTATTAAACACTCCAACACAGATGCTTGAATTTATTAAGCAGTGCAACATGGGTGTTTCAATGCATTCTGAATATTAAGTTACCTGTGTTAAAAAGGCCATTGAATAGTCATTTCCCTGAGCAGCTACTTCTCTGATCAAGTCTTTTGTGCCATTTTTCAGAAGTTTTTCTTCTACAGAATTACCACTGACAAGCCTAAAAAGAGGGGAAAAAAACCAAAGAAATCAGGTAAGTAATTTCCAAATGAGATTTCAGAAACAAAAAGATAATCTGTCCTTAGAAAATAACACTAAACTCTTAAAATGTGGTAATATGTGGGAGAAAAAAACTACACTACTACCTCTAATTTAGAGCTTTTTAAAAATAATTCATGTAATTAAAAACCACTAAAGATCAACAATACAAAGGAAAAGTTATAAAATTCCATGTAGACTAACAGACAAAACCCATACAGGTATGATTCATTCATTACATTTGGTGTTAAACCCCCCACATTTTTTCATTGGATAACCTGGCATCTTTTTATTGAAGGCAGGTGTTTTTCAGCACTGTTTTCACTTTATTCCAGCTCATACAGGGCAGCACTACCTGAACTAACCTCACATTAGAACGTGTTAAAGAGCAGACACTGACTGTCACCATTACCTGTATATATGGATATCTTTGCATCTCCCAATTCTGTCACACCATTCCTGAGCTTTTGCATCCATCACTGGGTTCAGATCATTGTCATAGAACACAACAGTGTCTGCCTCAACAAGATTGACTCCCGTGGAACGGCTGTGAGAGGAGAGGATGGCACAGAAAATGCGCTTGTCTCTGTTGAAAATTTTCATCAGCTCCTACACAAACAGAATAAAAGCAAGGGCTAAACAAACCATACACTGAAATAAAGTACCAAATCTAATTCACGACATTCTAATAAAAAATGGATTAAAATGAGTTAAGTGTTTCAAACAGAGTACAAAATGAGGCAATTTCCCTGCTGCAGTGTATAAAAGCCTGGGCAGCACATGTTGCTGTACCACTGGGCAGCTGGTAGGGCACACTCACCTGCCGTTGTTCCTGGTTGGCATATTCATCAATCCTCACAAAGGTGAGGAAATGGAAATTCAGGAACAACTCCAATATGTCCAGCATCAGAATCATCTGTGACAAAATCAGCACACGGCGCCCTTCAGATTTCAACTTCTGAAGCAAGACAGCGAGAGCTTCTAATTTTCCTATAATTCAAACAGAAAAACCCATTATGGTTTTATATAGAAATTCCATTCACGTGATAGAGGAAATTACTGAAATCTTGTCAGCAAATGTCCTTTACCTGAGTCATACTGCACCAGCCTGAGGTCAGGGAACTGCAACAAGTGAGGAGTTGTCAGCTGTTGCAACTGATGCAAGTGTGGAGCTGCCTTCTGCCTCAGGCTGTGCTTGAGGAGTTTCAGTCTGTGACTGTATGAAGGGGGAGGATTTGCTACATAGAAACATGGGGGAGCAGCAACTGCAGCTGGCAGCACGAAGAGGGCCCTGTGAAAAGCATCAAAACAAGGCAATACCAATTAAAAAAGCTAGACACAAAATGATCATTAATAATCATAGGCACAGCAATAAAAGTCAATCTTGGCTAAACTAGCTTCTGTCTGCATCTCTGGGTCTTAACTTTGGTTATCTGGGTCCAAGAGGTCGTTATTCAAGTAAATCCAAAGTATAATGTGAGCCCAAGTTTGGTCAGCTGAACTTGGGCTTGAAATCAGGAAAGAGGCACTGAAAACACTTATTATAAAGATCCAAGGGAAATAGAAGTGACTTATTTTTACTTTCATGCTGCTCATAATTTATTGCTAAATAAACCAGTCTAAATCAAATAAGCTCATCAACCAAAACAAGGTTTTAAGCCATTTTGAAAAGTGTTTCAGGAAATACAGATGTATAGAGGCTTATTAGGCAAAGTCACACATTACCTATTAACAAGATCCTGTAGAGATTCCTGCTGCTGAACCAAACCCAGGATCATTTCCCGCAAGGGGCTGCTTGGGCCTCCGGAGGCACTTGAGGAAAGGCAGCAGTTGACAAAGCCAGCCCACCTCCAGCTGTTGCCCTCACTGGAAGGCAGCTGGGAGGCTTTTCTGTGCCCAGCCAGGGAGCAGACACTCAGCACGTCCCGGCCGTACATCGGGGCCCGCGAGCAGCGCCGCTCGTTCCCGGAGAAGATCCTGTCCAGGCGCTCCTTCAAGAGCCGGTTCTTCTCCTCAAAGGTCTCCTTTGCCAAGAAAAGGTGAATAAAAACCACATCTGCTGCCCATCACAATAAATGAGGGGTTTGAGGTTCTTCAGAATGAAACTGTCAGGGTCAGAGTATAGATCCTAGAGGAGAGCTACTGCTTAGACCGATTACTAAAGGTAAATATTTCAGATAAAATCTCAAGACTACAGCTGAATTAAATTCATATTAAAGAGTCAGTTCTCCTCAGTTTTGTATCTTCTTGCCTTTTAAAAGTACATTTTCATAGCTTTTAATATATTCTTGATGTTTCCCTATGCTTTGTAAGTTGCTTCAGTATCTTTTCTGAAAACTTGTAAAGATAAGAAATCTAAAAATTTGCCCAATTGCCATTGTGTCCAAAACATTAAAAAAACCTTATGATTCCTTTAATTTATGCATTACCACATAATTAAAATAAATTACAGTTACAAGAACCTGTCTGCCACAGCACAAGAAAGCAATCAGCTGCTTTTATATACCAGATTATTTTATCTATGCATTACAAATGAAAATGCATCTGACCTATCAACCTGAAACATGGACATAAGTTGGGATATTTACCTACTCTATAATCAAAGTTCCTAATTAATTCCAGCTTTGCAAATTATAGCTTCCAACTATTACACGGACTTACTATTTATTCTGAAAAGTTGTGTCTCCACAAGAAAATAAAAATTGAGTACCTGTGACTGTCCATGCAAAGGTGCTGGTTTTAACACTGCTCCCATGTCACCAGATGGCAAGTTAGTAACTGTAGCTCTACCTGGAATACAAACTGAGGATAAACCTTGTGTTTATATATTTATTCTTCTGAAAATTGGTCTCACTTATTATTTTCGATAAGTAGACATTTCATAGCTGTAACACATCATTGTTGCAGACCCATTTTTAGTCTAAATGTACATTGGGTATTGCAAATTTGTATTTTGTTACACATCAAGTCTCTGACAGATATTTACAGTAACTGGTCTCAAAAATCCAACGTACATCAATAGAATTTTACTTTGCTTTGTACAAAGCAAAGTGTTATGATGCGTTTGTACTTTATGAATAATGTCATGTATGATGCAATACACGTCGATACTTAGAAAATGTTAATATTAACACAACAGAAAATAGAAAATGTTCTAATTGAGGAAAATACTATTTCAAATTATCTTGAGCAAATCAAAGATTTTTCAGAAAGCCCATCAATTGAGTGTATCTACAAATCAGTGAAACCATATGAAGAAATCTTGGTAGAACTCTTGTAAATTCAACTGTTAGCAGATGTTTACCCAGACAGTAAACTACACTGTAAGAACATCACACCATTTTGCAGGAATGGTTTTTTATACATGCAGATGGCCATTTTCAGGGAATTAACTCCTAGAGTTATATTTATCTTCATTTAATATTCAGCTGTTTTGTTGTAAATGCATTAATTTCTCTATTATTCATGATAAACATCTCGATTGTGTTTTTAAGCAAGGAACTGATCACATTTACAGCAAGACATCAAATACCCAGGCAGCATTCACAGAAGGAAATGGAAAACTGTAGCTTGATCAGTTGGAGAAGTGCAAACAAATTAGATAAAAGCAAAATCAGTGTGGAAAAATGGAGAGAATTACTGGAACTTCTCTGCCAGTATAAAAATATAATCACCCTTGATTTTTCCTTACAAAAATTAACAAAGTATTTCAAATTTACTCCTTCCCACAAGAATTTGACCAAAGGTAAAACTGCCAAGAAGAGAGTCTATAATTAAGCTACATGCTCCCCCAAATTTGTACCAAAAATTTCCTTAAAACTCCAGCACACATCAAGTACAAACTGGAAAGATTTGCATCATGCTTCTGAACTCAACTTACAGAATTATGATCTGCAACAATTTAGAGTCATACATGAATGTGATTTTAGCAATCAAATATTTAGACAGAGACATCTGTCCAGGCTGGAAAACCCACCTTGCTGTGTGACTGCAGTGGAAGTTGGGACCCCTGCCTGGTGCTGGTTTCCCAAAGCGTTCAGGGCGTTCTGCACAGTCCCTGCTTGGGAAACTGTCTGCATCACCACGGGGCCCTGAGGCCTCAGGTACTGCTGCCCAGGGGCTGACACAATCTGAAGGACACTTCCTGCAGTGGGGAATTTTAACACACATTAGGGTGGAGAGAGTGGAAAAGAATAGTGTTCTCTAGCAAAATCTATTACTGTTGCAAGCTGATCATTACCGCTTCAAATTATGTTAAATTTTACCAGAGTCATTACAGCAACCTGCTAAAAAGGAGGGAAACACCCAAGTATTCATAGATGAAGAGGAGTTTCATGTTGCAGGGGTATCAATCTAATCTAGGCATTTATATAGAATTTGTACAAAACCCAATCAAACAAAAAAATCTTCACTTAACATTTCCTCTATTCATTTTGCTGGCCACAGAGAATCAAGATATGCCTAAATTTGGCAATACACATAACCAGCAGCAAGGGAGATTTG
This sequence comes from Petroica traversi, assembly GCA_025920805.1. Classification (NCBI taxonomy): domain Eukaryota; kingdom Metazoa; phylum Chordata; class Aves; order Passeriformes; family Petroicidae; genus Petroica; species Petroica traversi. The sequence goes on from JAHLSL010000041.1 coordinate 6,487,473, forward strand.
AGAACAAAATGTATTGTAGGTAAAGCATTCAGCTCAGGGCAATAGTTGGGTCAAAATTCAGAAGCATGCCAATCTTGAAGTACTATTTATACAATTTCAGAACAAACCAAGAATGTTCCCAGTTTTTCTGTTTCTGCTCAGCAGGGAGTTTATATCAAATAATGCCTCACCATACTTTAGCTGCACTGCATGGGTGTGAAAACAAATCAAATAACATTTTAGAAATGCAATACAGAAAAATAAAGTAACAATGTCTTTCATTTGCTAGGCATATTTTTCAAACCAGAGCTACCTGGACATCCCTGTCTCACACAGAAAATAGGAAGAGCAGGACAGCATAAGCACTGTGGGATGGAAAAATCTCCACAAAATACAGCAACAAAGAATGTGGTGCTCATATCAAAACATGAGCATCCTGAATAATGGAAAACTGTTGAATTAAGTACCTTGTAGCTGCAGGGGCTGCCCTGCAGTGAGCTGGCGGAGTTGACTGTGTGATAGAGTGAACTTGTTCCCTTGGAACTGCAGAGTCACTGGGGTCTCTGGCTGAGCAATCCTGCCTTGTGCTCCTGCTATAGAAGCCAGCTGGGCTATTTTTACTACCTCACCACCTGTTAAGGAGGGAAACAGGCATTAAAAAAAAAAATCAAAGTGGGAGGCGAGTTGTTCAATATTCACAATTCTACATTCTGGTTAGTAAACTGGTGCTGAAGCGCCTTCCATGCATAATTATACTTAGTGCATCGAAAGTGTCATATAAAAGTTAAGCAGGTATTGCTTTCTATATTTGTTGGACAAACTGGAAAGAAGCTGATTGTTTAAAGGGTAAGAACATCAACATTTTAGAAATTACCACTTTCATTAGTAAAAAAGTTAAGAGCTACCTGAAAACTCATGTGACACTTTGTAACAGAACAAGTATAGACAATAAAGTGATTTTCACTGCCTTTTCAAGAGCATGAAGGAAAGTTTAAGGAAGAAATTAAAATATTCACGTGTGTGGCACAGTAAATACACATCTGAAATTTGCTGATGAAACATGATTTGTATTAAGCAATCTGCATTTAGACAAACCAAAAAGCTTTGAAGCGGCAAGGACCAAGCTTTTTGTGATTTAAATGCAGAAAGGTTAGAGGCATTTCAGCGTTAAGTTTTACGATATTGAGAAAATACTGGTGTGAAAATCCAGCTTTTGTAAAGGCAGTGCATTACCCCAGAGATAAAATTAATACATCAGTGCTCAGTACTCTCTACACATGCTAATAGGCAGTGCACATACAACCTTAAAGCAAAGCCTCATCGCTTTTCTCTGCCTAACAGTGGCGACGCTCCTCTCCGCCAGAGAGGCCTTTAGCAGATGGATTAGTGTTTAACATGAAAGGAATAATTAGGAGAGAGCTAAAACATTTGGTCTGAAGGAAGTCTTGCCAGCAGAAGAAACATGCAGAAATAGGAGATTAAGTTGACACCACTAATGTATGTCCACAGCAATTCTATTGTTTCTTATCCAATTTTCGATTTTCCTTGGTCATAAGCAACGCACTGAGCAAGGCTAATCAGAAGAGTGAAAAAAAAACAACGATTCTGTACACATTTTAGGGTGCCTAGTAACTTAACCTCATTGTAGTACAAAGGTGGGAGAAACCTTGAAAGGGGAGGCCACTTACTAGGCAACCGTGCCTGGGCCTGAGAGGTCAGTACGAGCCTCTGAGGCAGCACACTCTGTTGGATGGTGTGCGGGGGGGGCTGTGGCTGTGGCTGGGGCTGGCCCGGCTGCGGGGCCGGCGCAGAGGTCTGGCCCCGCGGTTTCACAGGGTTGGCTGCGCTAGTTGCACTGCTGAAGGTCGCTGCGGGCTGGTGTCTTGGAGCACTGGTGGAAGCCTGAGTTGTCTGAAACTGTGCTGCTGCGGCTGCAATCGATAAGGGTTGTTTGTGCAAGCTGTTAGAGGTTTTAACTCCGCTCTTTTAAACAACCTGCATTAAAAAGAAACCTTCCAACAGGATAATCAAATGGCTACAAGAACGGCTTTGTCCTTACAGACTGGGATTTCTAGCCACACCTCTTACTCCATCCTACGTTTACAACATTATCTACTTGAAAAGCATTGTTTAAAGGCTAAATAAATACAGAGAAGCACTGTACATTCCAATCTTTGACAGAACATTACACGTCTTCGGGGTTTAAATATCAACTGTGGCACGTTTACTCCATATGCTAACAGGTTACACAAAGCTTAGTTCTGCATTATACTGGCAGATCATATTGTAGAAACTAGTGGGGAATTTTACTGGCAATTAGTCTGTTGGTATTTTTAAGCCATTAGTATTCTAGACCATTAAGCTAGAGGGAAAAGGAGCTCTATTGAACAGACTAACTTGGATCTGTCTACGCCGAGGTGCAGGTGAGCAGGGTGGCACTGAGTCCCTTACCTTGATTTGAAGACACCGTGGCTATGGGGGATCTGCCTCGCACTTGTCCCTGCTGGGTCACTGTCGCCGTGGTCACCGTGCGCTGCACTTGAGTGCTTGGGAACACCACAGTCCTGCCCTCGGGCTTCTGACCATACTGAACAGGCTGGAACAACCTGGCAGGAGCAGGAAAAGTCAAAGGTTATAGGAAGATCACAGCTTGGCCTTTAGAAAGAAACTGTCACCCAAGGAATATATAAACTGATCATGTCAGAGACTAATCTTCCTGCTGAAGCTGGCAAGACTCATCACTTCATAAACTTCCTGAGCAAACGTTGTAGAAAGTGATTTTGCTGAATCCAAGAAAGAAAACTTTCATTGCCATACACCCAGTTTAATGCAGGATGCATCGGAATTAGAGCAAACATCTTCAAGAGGCTAGGTCAATATTCGGAAAAAGATGTATCCCAAGATATCTGAAAAAAAGGGCTCCCATATAATCTCCAGAGAGACATCAGCATGCTGCAGGTCATCAGGCAGCTCTCTTGCATTAGAGAAACAGTTCCACATTACTACACTACTTCACTAGGAGAAAAATGCTTTAAAAATGTACTGCTATAAAACTTTGTATGGCTTTTACATAACAGTGAGAGCACAGCTGACACTCTAGGTCAAACTTAGCCTTGAATTATTTCCATGGTAATTTTGCAAAGCAACACTCAATTGCCATAAACAAGGTCCACGAACAAAGCTCATCTGCTGCTCAAGGAAGGACTACAGGAAATCCATCACCAAACTTCAAATGGAACTGCATCCCTCAAAGAACAGAAGCCTTATTCTCAGTGGTAAACAAGAAAGCAAGAGAAAAATTAAATGCAAAGGTAAACTTAAGCTTTTGTGTAAATCCCATTAGCAGACAGAACTGCAAAGAGAACAGTAAAGATTGTAACAGAAGCAGCTTTTGCAGCTGCAATTCTAGCTTAGAAGGAGTGCAGGTGTACACACCTGCTTGGTTTGAGCTTCACTGGGTTGGGCCTCGCTGGAGGTGGAGGGGAGCTGTAGATTTCTTCAATCAACTTTCTGGTAACCTTTTGTTTTGGCAACATTTGTGCTTCATAATGGGTCATTTTGTCTTCCATTCCAATGAGATCAAAAAGAGACAGGTCCGATTCCTAGGGATTTCAAAAAATTAAGTTTATTTTATGTGATGACCCAAACTGTTAGTCTTCATGTACAATGCTAAATTAAATTTCTATACATTGACTTTTTAACTTGAAATAAGCGATGTAAGTTTAAGAAATAAACTATTAATTATTAGCCGAAACTATCTACAAACCTTGGAAATAAATCTTAAACTGACAGTCCCATTTTAAGCATTAGAAGAAAAAGAACTGAAATCATTAGCCAGTTATGGAAATTAAAGCAAGGCATATTTAAAAATTATTCATATATCATAATTTCCAAAGAATTAAATAGAACTCTTTGAAGGTTAACGATCGAGCTTAAATGCCAAACTATAATTTAGAAGTAGAAAAATATGAAGGATGGAAATAAAATCAAACAAAAAATGTCAGCTGCTCCATTACTCATACTTCTTTCATTTTTTTGTTATCATGTCAAGGAGTGGGATCGCTTGTTTAACAATAACAGAAATAGTGGTACTTCAAATGGATTGACAGAAGGGTACTAATTTAGTCACTGTAACAGAATATTTACTGTTTTCTGAAAAAGAGTAATCTTGCTTTCCTTCAGCTACTGAAATCAAGAAGAAAATTGCAGAACGCCATAAATAAGCACAGCATAACTCAGAGTGGCTTCAGTGTTGGAAAATTCCTGCTAACATGAGCATGGTGAAAGGAAAGCTGATTTCTCTTTGACCAAGTAGTTAACGAAAAATTAATGTTTACAAACCACTTGAAAAGTTCAAACCACTATGACAAAAAAAAAAAAGAGATGCAGCAAGAACACACTTTGTAGGCACAGTTATGGAAGAGTGAATTCCTTCTATTTATAAACTTCAGGTAGACTTATAAGAAACAATAGTAAGTACTGAAATTCTGCTAGGGTACTAAGAGAGGAAAAAAACCTTAACTTTTCTACCGACCTTCCAAACATCCCTTTCCAGGGCTCGCAGCACCAGAGAGGCTGTTCTGTATTCCAGAGTTTCTGATACATAAGAGGAGCTGGAAAGGCGGGGGTTTATCAGATCAGGGTGGTTACAAATCCGCTGCAGCTGCATCAGGACGTGCAGGACACTGATGAAGTGACCACTTTTGAGGGCTTCCTGGGTTCTACCAAATAAATTATACAGAAAGACGTTGATTTATGGGCAGCATTTATGGAAATGTCCCTAAATCAGCAAGGTGAGGATGAGCAATGCAGTATGTTATGCAAAAGTATTAAAACAACTTTAGATTTCACCAAGGTCTTCTGCAGTATTTTCAGCAGGACTGTACCAAAAGTAAATTTGGAAAAGTGAAACTTAAAGACACAGTGCTGCCTTACAATCAAATACAACCTATCCAGCTCCCCATCCTCTCCCTGCTTTGTTTCTGTTTCACCCTTGCACCTATCAATTACCAGTGGCAGGGGGGCGGTGACGAGAAACTCTGGGCTTTAAGAAAATGAAGAACCACTCATTAGAGAGAAATGTTAAACAATGCAGCAGCAGATCTGACCATCATAACTCGATTCTTAGGTTCAAAGGTAAATGCCTGTTTTTCACAAGCCCATAGCATCACCTGCTGTAATTCTAGCCTATAATGCATCACATTCTATTCATGGGTCATAAAGGAAAATTTCAGAGAAACACTAAAACACTTCTCCCCACGACAATAATTCCTTTCCTTGCTTAAGCACTAGAAGTGACAGCATTTTATGTTTCCTGTTTCAAGCCCTTACCCTGGTTGTAATATGACATCCTCATACATGGCTTTTTGTCTACTAGACAGGCGGCACTTGAGCACGTGTTCGTATTTCTTTGTGAGCTGCTTTTCAACATCTCTCTTTGATCTCCGCAAAATGAACGGCTGAATCATCTGAAACGTTTCGGAATTGAGAGGAAAAAGATTCTCACTTCAAAGAGTTTACAACAGGAAGCTAAACTTATTCACACCTAACAGATTTGATGTGATAAAATGCATATGCTATATATAATCATACTGCTATGCACACATTTGTATAGACATTAATTTGCTCTTTAATTTCTGCTTGTCACGCTTCAAAATCTGAGCCCTTTTTAAAAGAAATCTCCACACTCTTCTTGTAGCAGAACCCTCTGCTTTCAGCAGCTTTTTCTGTCTAAACAAAGTGTTAAGAAAGGACCCAAATTCTGATCTGAACCACGTATTTTTATTCCCCCTCTCCTCAACAGAATTACTACTGTAGTAGGACACATGAGAAAAAATGACAACATACTCTGTGCAACCTGATGACCAGTTTATGACAATAATCCTGGTTCTCCTCATTAGGTGCTTTTACTGGAAAATCCAGGTAAGGTCTGGAGATTCCCGGAATCAAAAAATGTACCATAGTCCACAGCTCCATCAATGTGTTATGCAAAGGAGTGTCTATCAGAAGCAAACGATGCTGGCTGTGAACAAAAGAAGATTTTTAATTGACTGATTACTCTGCCTTTATGTTTGTCAGATACACAGAAGAATTATGTAGATATAATAAAATTAAACCTAGGATAAAATATCTTTTCAATCTTGAATATACCACCAAACTAGCTTCTTCATTGCAGAGTATCAGAATATACAAGGGAATCTGTTTGGGAGCACAGAATATCAGCAAAGAAGAATTACAGTGATATGACTGTGGAAACAAAAGGATCTCAAGCATTTCTCTGAATGCTGATTGTTTCAAATAAAAGCACTTCTCTATAGGTGCACATTGCTCAGGAATTTGGGCAGGCCAAGTCAAAAGGGATTTTTAAAATTAGTTTTCTATTAAGAAGAGAACTGTGTGACATGAAAAGAGAAAAACTCAGAGCCAGCAGGAAATCAATTCTCTGCTCCATACCTGCGGAGATTGAAAAGTGCCTCCCAGTGTTTCTCAGTCATATTCTTTATTTGTTGCATCTCATCTACTATTAAGTATTTCCATCTCATTTTCATGAATGCTGTGTGGCCCTTGAACAGCTGCTTGTAGGAAGTGATGCATACATTGAAGCTGTTGGGTTCTGTCCATTCCTATGGAAAAGGAAACAAAGGATGAGACAGAAGACTTAAGGCAGAACTCTCAGGTATCTTACAACCAATTACTTCTTCATTAAAAAAAAAAATACAGTTACCCCACACATTCTAAAAGAAAGCCTTGGTCTTTGAATTATTGTCAGTTCAGGAAGCAGGTGAAGTATTCTAAGTATTGCTCAATGTCAAGGGGTTCCAAAAACGCCTTTGAAAATCTAGAACCATTAGGTGTGAATCTCTTTGTACACCAACTTGAAGTGTGTTAAATCTCCTCAAATCACACCACCATGGAAGGAAGATACAGATAAATACAGGCTAAAAATTTAAGGCAGCAATGTAAAAGCTGCAAAATACAGCACCTGTCTTTTTGCCCTAAGTTCTCTTTGGCTCCCAAAGTAGAGAAGTATTTTCAACCCCGGGCACCAGCGTTTCAATTCCAGCTCCCATTTCAGGATGTTACAGCTCCGGACAACAACAAGGTGAGGGCCCCAGTTCCCTACAGAAGGGGAAACACAGCAGTTAACACTGGAAAGAGACTCCTTACATGTGCCTTATATTTTCCCTTGATATTTTAAGTGCATTGCACTAAATTAATCATTAAAAGTAAGATTCAATAACAACAAACAGAGGTATTTTAATGACTAATCCACTCCTGTGAATCACTCCTGGTCACTAAACAATTTGTAAAGCTTGTCTGTACTAGTAAGAATTTAGAAGTATTCAGAAGAATCTCTAGAGGTAACACGCTGATCAGACACTACACTTGACTAGATGACACTCTTATATCACAAAGTATCAGAAAGTTATTCTGACATAATCTTACTCCTGTCATTAAATAAAGCCCAATATGGTTCAGTACAGAATGAAAAAGTGACCTTAGGCTACAACTCACAAAGATAATGCTGGCCCAGTACCTGTCTAAAACTGTTAGCCAAATGAACTTACCTTCATTACAAGCCAAATGGGCAAAAAAGGCAATAATTTGCACTGTTTTTCCAAGCCCAGCCTCATCTGCCAGGATGCCATTGAGATTCTTCCTGTACAGCTTTGCCAGCCAATCCAGCCCAATCTTCTGATATTCTCTGAGAGACCCATACAACAGAGATGGAGTGTTGTATTTTACCTGTAATGTGAGTAATTTGATATTTTTTTCTGAGTTAAATTCACAGAGCATGGCATAAAGCATAAACATTCTATAATTACTCGAAAAAACAATGCAATTTCTTGCTACAATCTACAAAATAATGGGAAAAGAGACATTCTTTATGTAAATATCAGTACATAGAGTAGCAAAAAATAGGGATTCTTACTGCTGTTGTTATCCTGGAGCTGCCTTTAGGTAACAACATCTCTGCTGCAGCAGCAACTTCTGCTATGTCTCGCATGTTCTTCTTGGGAGGACTCGATCTGTCCAAGCCCTTGTACTGGTCAATGCTGAGAAGGGAGTCTATGAGGACAACTTCTTTCTGAGGACTTTCCCTATCAGACATATGGTCTTCCATTTCTAGGAGAGAGAAAAGTTACAGTGGTATCTAAAATAAACTTCAGTAGCAGTTAGACAAAGGAACTGAGATAACCAGGATTCAGACACGTGTCTAAAGAAGGTAGCTGACTTTTAAAAGCAATTCCATGATTTTCAAGCTAGTTCAGGTAAAATGCAAACAGCCCAAGTTCAGGTTCATGTACATGTTCTGGGCATTCACACTAGCTAGGTTAAGCTGACCATTAGCTTTTCACAACTTCTAGGGAGGTCCTCTCGTACTACTTAAAACCTATCTTCATGCAGTTTAATCTCCATGTTAGCACAGCACAGAGGTGTAATTACAGCTACCTATGAAGTGTGCTGTTTAATTCAGTGTAGAGAGGCTCTTCTATGGCTCAGTATTGTTCTTGAATATCTCACACACCTTCACTTTAAGACAGGCAAACACTGCCCTCTTCTCACGAACTCAGAAATTTTAAATGTGATTCACTCAGTATGTGCTTCTCCCTAGAACAAAATGTCCTTTCACGGAGTCCTGAAGAGCCAAGCAATTTATTTTCACCTTTTAGATCAGGACAACTTCTTCTAAACAATGAGTAATTTACCTTCCTCACTGCTCTCCTCTTCACTGTCAGGCTTCGGCTGTGGCCAGTGAAAATTTTCTGCAAAGGCACCTTCATACATCTTTACCAAATCTTCCAGAGGCAATTCAGCTGAAGGTAATTGAAGGATTTAAGTTTAAAAATACCAAAACTTGGAACAATAGATACCAATAATTTTAATCACATTACATTCTTCACAATTGCATAAAGCCAGTTCTCTAATCAGAAGTTAACGTCACAGGTAATTATTAGGTTATGATGGTACTATTTTGTTTAATAACTTCAATTACAGAGAACATTTGGCATTACACCAAGCAGTTTGCTCTCACACCTTGCTTTTTTCTGTATTACAAACACACACTAAACCCTCAGTAAAGGCAGGGGCGTCAAATCCAGCTGAGTGGTTGGAAGACAATGCAAGACTTCAAAAGTTTCAAAACCAAGTTGTACCTCAGCCCCTCTAACCAGTAACTCCAGGATCCCTTGTCTGAGCTGTCAAGTATGAATGTACATGCTGGCAGTGGCCAATCCATCAGCAAACATTCTCATTAGGAGCTTGGCTGACTAACCAAGGTTTATAATCCCTCCAACTGGCCAGTTCTCTGCAGCCACTAAGCTGCCAAACAGACCAAACAAACAGATTTGGAAACTAAATGTTCATTGCCAGGCAGGCTCAGCCTAATGGGCAGCCTGCCGCTAAAAATCTGCTCTTACCAGGGTGAGTGACACATCTCTATGGGGGACTTTGCACACATCAAGCTCAGCATAGCAATTACATTGCTAATGAGAGAGCTGCTAGCCAGAGCACCATCCCTAAAAGCTCCTTATCTTCAAATATTTATACCCCCCCCCACTTCAAGATCAGCACTTAAGGGCTCTTTTTGAACCTACCAAGTCAGCCACAAAACCCTTCTGAGATACTCAAGACAGCGGATGATAAAATGTCCATGTTCGATGTGATACAACCATGGTTTTAAGTGTTTATTCTGTGCTCCTAGAACTCAGGCTGAGAGTCTTGGTGTAAGGTTTTAATGCAGTGCTTCACTAGAGAGCTACTTTTTCTCAAGCCACCTAATGTGATAACTAGGACTGCTTTAAAAGCTACAGATGTCCATCATTATCCCATACATTGCTGCAGCTTTCCAAAAAGAAAAAACTAAATACAGACTGCATAGGACTGAACACCCAAATGCACTCAGTTTCCCACCTCTAATCCTCTTTACAAATACAACAACTGCTGTGCATTTCCAGCTGTTGTTTCAGAGCCCAGCCCACAGAAGAATCAAGCCACATGCCCACCTTCTTTGGCTAGAGTAGACAATTCAGTTTGATGGTTTATGTTCCCTTCTTTAGCTTCTTGTTCTTCAATTGTTTCTTCTTCATCTTCAACTACAAGAAAAACAAATGCAAATCTTGGAATTCATATTATACAACAATTCAAGAAGCTTGTAATTATATGCCCCTGAAGTGAATGAGCACAGAACATTCTAAATCTGCAGGACTTAAAAAGAATAAAACATGAATGGAAAACAAGATAATCTGAAAGCAACTATACAGTAGTACTTCAAAGATAAGTGAATAGGAGAGAAGCACTTCTGCCTCAGGACAGAAAGCAGTTAAGTGTTTGACAAGGTTCAGCACAGGTTGTTCTGTAGTTTTAAACAGGAACATGACTGAGTTGTCACCACAAGAAAGGACCCAAGCCAGATGGGTATTTCAGTCTAAAATCCTCAAAAGAACTTCAATTAGTAAGGCTTGATAAAACAAGGAATTAGGACAGAAAGAATTAAGATCCATGAATAATGATGGCAGTATAATTTCAAGGAAAATGGTATTTTCAAATTTCACTGAAGCTCTTTTAGGGATAATTTACTATTTAATTGACCATCTAATCTCTCTAAAAAATAGATGAAGGTTGGTATTTGGTTTGTGAAAAGCACTGCACTCAGCCAATAACAGATTGAAAACCTGTGGGTTTAATATTCAACTTAACTACTATGCTATGAATGCAAAATTTTGAGAAGTGACTTACCTTCCTCATCAGTCAAAGACGTGCTTGCCTTTCTTTTCCTTCCAGATGATGAACCCCCCTAGCATTAAATAATTATAATATTTAAAATCATAGGAAACACCAGATAAACAGGGGGCTTCGCTTGTTTTTAAAGACAACAGAACATGCCCTGCAGTCCCAAAAGCATTTGCTGATAGACACTTAACATGTATTAGCATTTCCCTGGTCATACAAAAACAGAAATTCTGCTTCTGAATTGATGGGAATGTGCAGTCAGCCACTTCCAGAGCTCATGGGTCAAATCATTCAAGTCCAGCTGTGGTACAAAACTTTCACCCAGTCTGGCTCAAGGTCAAAATCTTTTCACTAGTCAATAAAAAAGGGATATGGCACAGGCCCTACAACTGTCTCAGCTGTGCACTCTGTAGAATTGTTCAGTCTGTGCCAATTAAGTCTCACAGCCAGTGCTGGGCCACAGTTTGGCTGCTGACACATGCTGAGGCTTGTTCTAGCAGCAAACTCAGATGCAGCCGTTCTGCTTGGTGGAGGGGGAGTGTTCCAGCACATGGGCATCAGCTGTGCCACGACAGATGGCTCAGGCCTTTAGAACTATCCCTTGTCCATTTTTTTCCAATTGCACAGACACAGCCAAGGAGTCCTAGCACACATTTCAGCCAGGGAAAAAGATATCCAAGTTTCATTCAGTTAGATCCATTCTGTAAGACATACCTTCAGCCCTCAGCAGATAAATCTCTGCTGAACACCTGAAAACACGTTTCCTGTCCCACAAAGTCAACACCTGGCTGCAGATGAAACTCCTGCCCAAGTCTGGTAATTAATTTTTACAGGTTTTTGGTCTTCAATCTGAGAATGAATAATTCGCAGCCCTAAAGCCAGGTATTTGCCACAATCCTCTCCCCTTCCTAACCAGAAAAAAAAATATTTGTGCTTGAGACTGAATGTTCAGTTGACAGTAATTACAGTGAAATCTGCTTATCATCACCAGGGATTTAAAAATAATTCACCTTTACCAAAACTTTTTCCCAAATGTAGTCACACTTAAATTAATCTGAAGGGTTTTTCAAAAAACAGAAAGACTTACCATTTCACTGTCTTTTTCCAAATAAAGGTCTTCTTTTGTATCCTTACCTGGAAAATTATTACACTTGATGTATGTATTCATCACTTAGAAATTTTACATTTCTTACACAAACTTTTAAATGTATTCAAAGCAAAACACAAAAAGTATGAACAAAATCTAGCACAAAAACATAAAAACCCATAACTCAGAATTCAGATTTATTTACAACCTATTATTAGTAACTCACAATTTTATTGCCAGTGAGATTAAACTGCACTGAGCGGATTATATAAAACAATATAATCAGAATTCAGACTGTAATTCTTATGAAATGGAATACAATTACCTTTCCTTGAAAATCTCTTTAAATTCAAAGCCTTCTTCCTTTTCTCTTGAAATTCAATTTGCAGTTTAATTTCAACAACCTGAAATGTAAAGCAAGTCTAATAAAGCACTTTTATTTTCCAAATAAATTACTGAAGATGAAAGAAGCTGCACAATCTGCAGGAGTGATAGTGAGTGGGTACTTTACCTGCTCAATGTTAGACCAGAAATACTCTATTTCTCTAGCAATGGATGCTGCAATCCTCCTCAGTTTGTTCTGTTCTTCCCTTTTAGCTCGCTCCTCATTAAGTTTCTTTTCTTCATGGTAACGAGCCACAGTTCTCACCATCTAAAACACCATGAAATACTGAATTAGGTTACCTCAAAGAACATAGTACTGCATTTCTTAACATTATTGTGGTTATCAGCAGCCAGATGTTGACCATAGCTTTACACACATAGCACTTACCTCCAATATTTCTAATTCTTACCATGCCACTAAAAGCAACAGACATGAAACTCAAAGAAAAAAAAAAATAGAGCTATAACTAAGCAATCAAGTAGGAAACTCTTAATTCATTGTCTGAATGCAAAAATTAGAAAAAATTCCACCGAAATTAGCAGCAAACACACAAAAGAAAACTTTTTTTTCAGACAGCACATACGAAGTCACAGAAATCACACCACAAAATGTCAGAGACCAAAGCTAAAATGAGTTCAAAAAGAGTGTACATACATGAATGAAAGATCAGTCAATGGCTGTTAAGACTGACTTGATTGCAACCTTTAGTTCAGGAGGTCCCTAAAACAATGACTTCCAGAAGTTTGAAGCAAAGTGCCAGGGGAAGGATCATTTCACATTTGCCCTTCCTGTTTCTCCTATTCTTAAAAACCTACCATTGGCCACAAATGGAAATGCAGATTTAAATTATATTCAAAATGCAGATGTTTATTGTACAACAATTCACTTATTTCAATACTTTGCCTCTGAGTTACCATCATTTCAGAATATACAGTAGAAAACTACATGGCAATTTAAACTAATGACCTTCAGTTGCTCTCTTCATTACCCTAAACTGGTCATAAATGTATAAAAAAAAAGATGCAACATTGCTGATATCCACAGGAAACCCTTGCTTACTGTAAATTAACAGATTTTATATATTTCATCCCACAACATATGAATTTTCATTCCACTACTGTACTCCTGCTGTGATCCTCTCTTTCCCTATGGAAATAGTTCTCTACTATGTTCTCAACTGCTGTCTTTACTCCTATATTTCTCTGAGATTAAGAAAAAAGAACTAGACAGACAACTACATCCAATGGAAGTTGTTTAAAAAAATCTGTATTTACTCTTCATTGGGAGGAAATAACTCATTTGTGAGACAGGCATGACAACTCTATTTTATATTTAAATATAACCCAGTCAACATATTAAGTGGGTCCCTAAACAAGGTATTTGATTTCCAGAGGAATGAAATCCTCAAACTGTTATTTGCATCCACAACCTGTGCAATTATCAAGTTTGTCTCGGATGCCATATCCAAAACTGACAACTTAACTTCTCAGTTGAGGTAAAAATTAGTGCCTCATCTTTCCTTCACTTCTATCTGTGATAAAAGATATTTCAATCACTTTGTTACCTCATAGAGTGATATCAACATTAATTGTTCTGAGTTACAAAGTGTTTTTCAAGTACCTTCTTAGCAGTTGCCATCTTCCACTTTCTCTCCTGGGCAAAATCAGTTGCCATCCACTGCATTTCTTCCAGCAAATAATCCCAGTGGGATTTTGGTCTTGGAGCCTCTTGGAGTTTAGGCAGTCGCCTGGGGGACCACAAACCCTCCTTTCTCAGTTCTGCTATCCGCTGATGGATTTGATTTTCCTTAAAAAGAAGTACAGAGATTAACAGTGAAGCTGCAGAATGCACCTGAAATCACAGAATCATCAAAAGATAGTAGTGGCTCCCACTTCATTAAATTTATTGACAGGAAAAGGTGTAAAAGCATGACAGAGAAAATATCATACCAGCTTGACTTGCTCAGCCAACTTGTCTTGAGAGTTTTCCTGCGGCAACACTGCTGCATTCTGAGCTGGACTTTGTGTTTTAGGTGCTGCTGCTGCTGCTGCTGCTACTGCTAAGCCAGGAGGCTTGGATGCAATAGGAGACAGGGACTTGTTGGTCGCTGGAGAGGTCCTGTTTGTTTGCACTGGGTATGGAGAAGGCGGAGTTGTGCCTGGGATTGCTGCTGGAGCAATGGATGAGGTAGGTGGCAGTGGATTTGCTGCAAGACGCTGAGAGCTCTGAGCAGGATCTGCAGATGGTCGTGTCAGAGTCACAGTCTGTCCAAGAAACACACAGGTTACTGATCAGCTGAGGATTCAATACTCAGCCTACGCTGTGGCAGAACACAATGGAGACTTTAACGTAATAACAAATGTACACCTGCACTTTTACAAGGAAAGTATTTAAGTGCCCAGTGGAATTAAAAGATGAAGATTTTACATGAAATCAAACCCATTCCCACCCAGCAACACTCCCATACCTGCTGCTGTATCGTCGCTTGCGGCTGCGATGCCTGGCCGGGCGTCTGTCCCTGCACGTGGATGGCGGGTGGCACCGGCTGCTGGAGCGGCGCTGGCAGCGGAGCCGCCGTCAGGGGCACGCTCTGGGGCTGGATCTTCACCTGGATCTGCTGCTGGGCTGGGGGCTCCACGAGCTGAGGCTGCTGCTGCTGCTGCTGG
>JAHLSL010000041.1:6530266-6610207 GCA_025920805.1 Petroica traversi
AGCCGTGAGGGGAGAGCCGTGAGGGCAGCTGGCGGGCTGAGGGAGCCGCCGTCCGTCCTGAGGGAGCCCCGTCCGTCCAGCAAACCGAGCCCTTCCCGAGAGGATCTCCAAGAGGAAAAAGGGATGGCGTGTAGAGCCAGCTCTGCACTGGGGTTCCCAGCCTGGAGAGCTGGCAGTGACCAGGGTGGGGGCATTGCCCTGCTCGGGCTCACCTCCCGCACTCGGGATCTCCGGGGCCAACACACACAAAAAATTGTCATGTTGTTAAATCACGGAAAACCAGGGGGAAAGGCGAACTGACAAAAAAATTGCGGTGGTACGTGGTGGCTGTGTAAGTAAAGCAGCCCATTTTTCCTTATCCATGGGAAAACAGGCACTGTCAGCACTGCAGTCACACTGAGGGGAGGACAAGGGGAAGGCAATAGCTCGCAAGGCCACAGGTCCGCCGTAAAAGCTCACTGTTCTCTTCCCAAAAGGATGGGTCCCCCTTTCCACACACTTCTTTGTGCCAGGGTAAAGCACAGGCGCCTCTGGCTCCACTTGCCTGCAGGTTTTCATGCAGCTGGATTGCTCAGGCAGTCCTGTGCTCATGGTTTGTGCAGCAAGTTTTATCTGCAGTGAGGGACTTCATGGGGAAGCTGAGCACAACAGGAGCCCTTACCAGGCCATAGCCTGTACCTCCCAAAAAGCCAAATGCACCTGGAAGAGTTTTTTGCTCCCCTGCTCTGTAGGATGGAGCTGCCCAGTGGAGACAGGGATTCCCTGGCACTTTGTGAGATTAGTGTAGGAGAGGTCCCTTTATCCATTCAGATGGAACATGGAAGGAAGGGCTGACACTTCCAAATGGGCCAGATTATCACAGGCTTGTTATTTCAGCTAATAAGGGGAACAAATGCAGCACGTCCTTTTCCGAACTGACACTTCTGAGTTATTTCAGGAGTGGGATGGAGCAAAGGGAAGATTTATCACAGGGTCCCAGCTGCACTTTGTTTAGTGATAAAATACAGTGATAAAATACAGCCTGTCACAGTGCAGTGCTGCTGCCAAGGGAAACAGGAATACTAATTTCTCTATCACTGCAATCAGGGTGTCTGAATCTTTTTTTTGCCTCATTTCCTTAGGAAGTGGAGCTTATGCAATTGCACTGTCTGTCCACCACATCCCTTCCTCCTCCTTCCCCACCCTGATTTCTGAGTTTGGCTCATTTCAGTAAATTTGGGAGAGGGAAGAGCACACCAGTCCATATGGAAAACAGTGATGGGATAGGAGAAAGACTCGCTGGATATCCCATGAGGGAAAAAGCTTTGGTATCCCAGCTCCTTACCCATTCTAAGAGCAGCCAAGAAGCTTCAAAACAGGCAGCACAAGCTGTGCTCGTAACCTGCAGCACGCACTACCTCTTCCCTTTTTAAACTTACCTGTTTTATCTTGAAACACCAATATATAATTTATCTACTTTATCTTGCTACCAAAAGCAAGGAGAAATCGAAGTGACTCGCCAGAGTTGCCGCTGCTGGTGCGTCCTGGGGCAGTCAGACCCTCAAGGATGGGAAGGCAACAGGAGCTCTCGAGTTCGCTCTGAAATCAGCACCGTCAAAGCTCTCGAGGTGCCAACACTTGGGACCTCACAGGCCAGCATGGTGCAGGTTTGTCGTGGTTTTCGAGGCAGTTAATTTAATTCCTGTCACGATGTCAGAGCCGCTCCTCGCCCCAAAGCGCGCTGGGTGCCCGGGCGGCGGCCGCCTGCAGATGGGGCTCTGGCAACGCGCACCACCACCTCCCCGCCGTGTCCTGGGGACACCCACAGCCCTGGGAACATCCTCAGCTGTCCCCTGCCAGGCACCCCTGGCACTCCTCACACTCCTCCCAGCCAGGCGACACTGCGGGCTGTCCCCTCCGGCTACCAGAGCAGGGCTCATGGCCCCGCCGCATTTGGCTGTCCCCTCCCTGAGCAGCCTGTTCCTCCTCTGCTGTGGCAATGTCACCCCAACAACTTTCTCGTCTTCCTCCCCAAGGCCTGCTTTGGAAAAGGAGGTATTTATTTCAAGAGGATTTGCTTTCAATTCACAGAGAAATTAAGTTTCTTTTAAGTCAATAAAAAAGGCTCCAAGGAAACACTGCGTTTTGAAAGACACTTTCTTCTAATTGTTTTCTCTTGAAGGGAAGAAAAAAACTGCTAGACTAATGTTTAGTGAGTTTAAGGGCTTTGCTGCACAGCAGTAGAAGTTCAGGAGACACCAAACGTTGTAGTTAAAAACCATTTACATCCATGTTGGGAACTGGTGACATGCAAGGGACAAAGAGCACCTCATTCTGCTCCTCCCCAGCAGTTGTGTATTGGGCATTAGCTGGAAACATGAAGAAAAATTGTGCATATTTGGGAACTCGGTTATCCTCTGTCCATGGTAAGGGGAAACCTGTGTTTGACATATGCTTCAGCTCCTTCTTAGAAATAACACTAACATGTAAATGCTTTCAAATCCCTTGCCAGGTCTCAGCTCCCAGGAGGGGGGGTGGTTCTGACTCTATTGTCCCTAAAAAGGCTGTTTTTAGAAAGAAATGTCCCAGGGAAGTTTGCATCCCTGCACTACGTGCCATTCCTCACCCAGGCAATGGCACCCATGCTCAGTGCTACATTTATGGAAATAAATCTAAATAAATCCAACTGCTAGCATTTCTCTGGAGAGCATTAGCTCCTGCCCTGCAGAGCTAAGCCAGGGCATTGTCTCCCTGCACACAACCCTTCCCTCCTCCAGCAGAACCCCTCCCTGCAGTGTGAGGTGACCAGGCACAGTGGGCCACTGCAGAGAAGCCAACATCAAGTCAAATACCAGAATGCTAAAGGTGCTGTGAAGGAGTTAACTCCTTGTGAAACAAAGCTTTAAAAGAGCTGGAAGCTGAATAATTGATCTTTGGATGGCCTTGGTTCAACACACACCCACCCATTTCTGCTTCCTTGATGTCACTGTCACCTCTGATCTTTCAGAGTTGAATGAGTGTATTTTGCTGACGTACTTACCAACAACTAAATATAAAATGCAGGAACAAAGCCAAAAGCCCTGGAAGAATTGCTCGGGTTTGTTTTCTCCTAGAATCAACAGCAGCATGACGTCACAGCCAACATCTAGAAAGTTGTGCAATTTCCACTGGTGCTTTTGAACTGTCCAGGTCCCATGGTTCAGTGCTTTTAGAAGAGACTGTGTATTTCTGTTGTTGAAGTTTTCCCAGCTAGCACTTTCCCCCTCTGCTCTGCTGCCTGTGAAAGAGTCCTATGGATTCAGCACACAGTTCTCTATCCACACAGGCATGTGACACACAGTGGTCAGTCTTTCATTTGGCTACAATGTTTTCACCTGAACCTTTGAAATTCTTCATGGGCAGCTTCAAAAGAAACCTCCTCCCTTACCCTCAGCATCTATATATTCCGTACTACTGTCCCATGCTGCAGGGAAAAAACATACACAAGGGCTTTCTACAAAAGGGAAAAAATGTTAAAAAAAAAATAACATGACCAAAAAACTCCCAAACCCTCAAAATACAAAGACCCAAGTGTGCTGAGCTGTCAAGCTTTAAGCAAAAGCATCATTTGTAATGATTTAGTTCTGAGCAGCTTTCCAAGGGCTGCCACAGGGTCTTGCCCAGGTTGTGCCCCCACGTTTCCACCTCACAGAAGTGCAGTTTCTCAGTTGTCCCCAGGACTGATGGTGCTGCAGCTCTGCAGGCAGAAGGGATGGACTCTCTCTGCACATGAGTCAGCATCAACAAGAGCCTGGCATTTCCAGGCAGGACCGTTCTCACAGAGCAATTCCCGAGAGTGGGAAAGGCAGGGGCAGGAAACAGAGGTTAGAAACAGGGCAGAGCAAGAAAAACACAATTCCAGCTCATGGTAAATTATGATTTTGAAATAAGATATTTTCTTACAAAAACACAACATCATGCAGTAACTGTGGGATGATGCTGCATCAGACAAGGCCTGGTGGGCAGGACTTTCCTCAGTGATGCTCATGGGCAACAACAACACACAGAGTTCAGCAAGTGGAGTTTTGGGAAATGTTCAGGCATTACAATATTTGGCTCCTGAAAGCTTGCAGCTGTGTTGCTGAAATTTCTGCAAGAATGGAAGGACTGGACTAATTAATTGAGCACCTCTCTCACATCCTGGATGCAGGCTTAGCTTTTCCTCCTAGAGCATTCCAATCCAGAGAGAACAGGGACCTGTCATGCACAGGACCAACACTCTGAGCATCATCACTGTCCCCTTTGCCACATTCAGTGACTTTTTGCAAAGCTACGTAGGCAAGAGAATTCCGAGCCATGTGCCCACTCAGTTCAGGAAACAAAACTGCAGTGAGTGTAAATACAGCAGGAAAACACTTAATTAAAAATACCCAAATGTTATCATGATGTTACCCTTCAAGCCCCTTTTTTGTTCAGGAACAAGCTTGCTCACTCTGACAGCATAATCCTACAAATACTGAAATATTGATGGAATTTAAGCACCCAGCTGTCCAGGGAGGGGTCTGCTATCAACCTGTGACAGTTCCTAACCACTGCAGGAGAAGAAGACAAGTAATATGGACAGAGAAATCAGCAGCTACAGCTCCCACCCAGCAACTGGCTCCAACTTTCCCAAATTCACAGGCTTTGTGTGGATTCAGACAAGGTGACTTTTCTGCCCAAGGCTTCACCTGCTGTGACAAGGGGGCAGAAAACAGCCCTTTTATTGCCCAAAAGTCAAGGCTGGTACAACCACATGCATTACAAAGACCTGGCTCAGATGCCATATGAACTGGAATCATAAAGGACTGAAAAGAGGCCTCTAACAATTTCAAATCAATTTTATTGTCTTAAATTGGTGTTGTACAATTTAAAGCCAAAAAAAAAAAGTCACACAAAACACAAATAAAAAATGTTGACAAAGTATCAAGCATTACCTTATAAAGAACATCATCATACGCTCTCACAAACCTGAAGGTACATGTAATTAGACTGAGGTTTCTTGAAATCTATTAAAGACGCCAGACACAAACGCTGCAACAGCAACAAAGCCATGACAATAGCAGGTGGACTACACTAGCAACTTCAGCAATGGTTGGGGGTTGGTTTTTGGGGTGTTTTCTTTCTTTTTTTTTTTCTTTTTTTTTTGCATACCTTATTGTCTACAAAGCAATAAATATTTTTCACCAAAAAAGTTGGTTTCACGCTACATGCAGTTAGATAAAAAAGAAAGTCACCAAAGTGATGGCAAAATAAATCACCTGTCAGATTTTTCTCTTTTTTTTTTCCTCCCCTATTTTGGGGTTATTTTGTGTGGTTTTTTGTTGGTTTTTTTGTTAGTTTTTTCTTTTCTTTTTTTTTTTTATTCAAGCACAGTGGCTAAGTTTCAAGTATTGAGAGAAAAAAACATATATATACACGTTTGTGTTTGTGTGTGAATCTCTACCCATGCACACACATACACACACACAGCCTTGCATGTATATACACAAACACATACATATATATCAGTTGTAGGCCTGTAAACCACAATTTTTTTTTTTTTGGAGCAATATATACTTGTATACATTGAATGTGGACGATTTTGATACATTCAAGTAATTAAGTACAGCTGGAAGGTTAGTGCTGAGCTTGCCACACACACACAGCTCACTGGGGCAGTGAGGTGGATCCCGGGCTGGGCCTCTCCTGGGCAGGAGCCCCTGGGGGCTGTGCCAGGAGGCTCCGGGGTGCAGGATTGGTATTGCAGAGTCAGTCCTGGCTTGGTGCTTCTGTGCTGCCTCTCAGTGCTCCTGCCCACAGCACAGCCCTTTGCACAGCTGGCCAAAGCCTTTCAGAAGCAGTCTGGGTCTCCTCGGCATTTCTGTCCACAACAGGCTGGGGGACGTTGGTTGTTTCTGTCTTTCTTTCCTTTTTTTCCCAGGCACAAGCACAAACGGCCACAGAAGCAGCAGACTGTGAGCCAAATACTGAAGCATTTGTGAAAGCTACACTTAAGCTTCCCTGGTCGGGGCAACTGGAAATATTTTTAAATTTCTTTATTGGCACTTCTGCTCTGTGAACAGAAACACCCGTGTTGCCAAATGCGGTGCCAGCTCCAAAGCCCATGAAGTTGCTCCTGAAACCCTTGTAAAGTATCACACTGAACGTGCCAATCTCGAGAGGAAAAAAAAGCAATGAGGACTTAACCACCGTGTGCAAAATATTTTTAGATCCCCAAAAACTAAGCCTGAGGTTTCGAGTTGCTTTCAAAGATGCTTTTCTGCCCAGTGCTACCACAATACTGCCACGGCTCTGGAACATCACACTCATGCTCTCACAGACAGATGGAAGGCAGGCAGCTCCCCTCTCACACTCATCACAGCACCCGAAGCCTCACCCAGAACTCCAGCCACTCGCACCCGCAGTCGCATTTGGCTACAGAGTCTCCTTGAAAGAAATGCTGAACATAAAACCGAACGCTACGAGATTTCTTTATATATATACATATAAAAAAACCAACCCAACAAACAAAAACAAAGCAGCAAATAACACTTCGTTAAAAATGCGTTTCCAAGTGTGTGGGATCCTAACGCCTGTTCTTCAGCTCTTAAAAAGCATGGAGCTTTGTAATGACTGTCCTTAAAAGAACATTTAAATAAAAAACAAATCTTGGTACTGCCAGACTGCAAGTCAGCTTTGCCTGGTGTGGAGGAGGAACAGCACAGACTCTGCAGTGCTCTTTGCCTCACACTCACGAGATACAGTACAGTTAAATACGTACAGTTACACACAAACCATATCAATATCAATATATATTCACTCTCAGGAATACATATTAATATACGCACACACGTAGTGCAATAAAACAACCAGGAAGCAAGGAAAGGAATAAAAAGAACAGCATTCCTAACAGTCGTGATGTTCCTGGGTTGTTGTGTGATGCAAAGTCAACTTCTCAAAGTTCCCATAGTGTGTAAAGTGCTCCTTTGATTCACAAAGCTAGTGTTTTCAGTTTGGGGGGCTCCAGGGAAGGGGTTATTGAGCCAACAGCTGAAAGCAGGACAGTGCTAGTGCTTCCTCCAGGTAGGTTCGTGCTGACAGGCTGAGCTCAACAGCCACGAGTCTTTCACATTGATCCCACTGAGCCTGGGGACCAAGGGAGGAACGGATTCATTTTGGCTTCTTATGAACACGGGAGTGTGATGCTTTCTGTTGCTCTCCTGTTTCCTGCATAGTCCCTTTCCCGGGGTTGTTTGCCCATCCAGGCAGGCAGACACGGAGCCCACACAGCAGCCATGAGATTTCCAAGCTTCCCAGCAGCCGCACGTCTTCTGCTCACTCGGCCAGTCTGTAGAGGTGGGAGCTGCTTCACAGCACGAACTCCCTCCTCTCCAAGCACTCCAAGGCATAAACACAAGGAGAAAGGGCAAAGGAGAGAGTGGAGGGGAGCCTCCAGTTGCCAGGGAGCTTGAAGATGCCTGGCTCTCAGCTGGGAAGGGGAAAGCACACAGACTGGCCTTTATGTCTGAATGACACACTCAGACATCAACTGAAGCCAGCAGTTTCAGCACATCCATTGCCTGCAATGGACACAGCACTGGAATACCCTGTTCTTAAGCAAGAGGGACAGGCAGCAGTCTTATCCTTCAAAGTGCTGGGAAGAAGCAGACTTCTATCCTTCACCCCCTCTGACAACGAGGGAGACCTTTCCACATCAGCTATGTCTTCACCCAGGCCTTCAGGCAGGGAAGTATTTGTGCTTGCTGTAGTCACACGTCCCCACAAAGAAATCTGAGTCTGTGGAACAACTTCCCAAAACGTCCAAATACAGAACAGTGAGCAGTTCATCCTCCAGGTGTCCTACTGCCAGAATGGATTCCCACCACAGCACAGGCTGCTGGGGATAAAGCAATCAGCTGGGGCAAGGTGTGTGAAGGACAACCACTGAAATCAGGCACAGAACCCCGACAGCAGAGCTGACAGCCTGCGCTCAATGCACAGCTTACCTGGGGAAAAAAAACAGCACAAGCAATCAGCTTCTCATTTTCCTGCAATGTAAAGACCACCATTGGAGACTGAACAAAAGAGGTAAAGCAGAGAGTAGAATTTCAACAAATCTAAGCAGAACTTTGAGAATTGTTACCAGCTACTAATTAGGCCAGTGAAGAACTGACCACAAATACCCTGATGGGAAGGGACAGGTCAGAGGGTTGAACAGTCAGAGATCTGACAGAGGTATCAAGATTTTACAAAGGATCACCATCCTCCAGGAAGAATTTATTCACTTCCAGTTACTGGAGCAGCTTTTGCCAGCACCCAAAATTGCACAGGGTCTCCACACTGGGAGAGCCCATCCAGCATTGTCAGTGCCAGGTTCTCATCACCTGAGCCCAAGAATCTTTCAAAAGTGAAATGTTTGGTGGAATTCATGCCTCACACAGGAATATTTGCTGTATTTCTAGGTTCGTCATTTTACTTTTCAGAAATATGTAATCACAGACCTGAGATCTAAAATGAAACACACACCCACCACTGCCTATCAGGGAACAACTCAGTCAGGAAGCTGGAACTTGCAATACCAGGAGATAACAACTGGGAAAAGAAATCTATTACATGCATTAACTGTATCTCTGGATCAAAAGATAGGATCTAGGTTTGGTAAGAAACAGTACTACAAAAACTACTTAGTATTCCCTATTCACGTAGCCCTCCAGTAGCACACACCACCTGCCCATTTCCCTTTGTTCTCCTTCGGAGAGCCTCCTGCCAGCTGTGAAAGTTGGTGGTAATTAACTGACTGATTGCCTGGGAGCCAGAGATCTCTCATTATCTATCTGAGGGCTCTGCCTCCATGGATGATCAGAGCTGCCCAGTGCTCTGGATGCTGGCCCGAGGGGTGGGTGGCCAGCAGAAGGGACAGGCACATGGTCTGTCAGCTGTGGCCTCGCCCTGTGGTCACAGGGACCCTGCTGGGACTGCTGCAGGTGAGCTGGGATGGCTGTGGTGGAGCAGAGCCCAGCCAAGCCAAGCTGCTGCAGATGATGGTTATTCCCCATCCCCTCTTCCCACGACCCGCAGCAAAAAGTGACAGAGGTGGTTAAACCCCAGTCATAAAGGCAGGGAAAACGTGCTCAGAGCAGTGAGTCAGTCCTTTCCCCTCCAGATGGAGAGTAACACCCCTCAGGGGACAGGGAGAGCATGGCAGGGGACAGCAGAGGAGGCCCAAGGACAGCACACAGGTCAGAGCTCAGCTTCCACTGCTACAGCAAGCACTTGCTGATGAGAAGAGTTTGTGCCTGCTGCCTTCCCAGCCAGGCTCTGGGCTGGGCAACTGGGCAGGGGAGCAGTCGGGGTTCAGAGAGGAGCTGGAAGGAGCCCTTGCTGTGCTGACCAGCATCTCTGCCCTGCAGCCACTGCAGCTTCATGCTCCCCAGTGCTCAGTGCAAAGGGATGTTTCTGGCTGAAAACCAACCCCAGGCCCCTGCTGCTGCCAAACCACTTCCTTCAGCGAGTTCTTTCACACATTGAAAGTCCCAACAAACTGCTGAGAATTGCTCTGCATGGGAAGCTCTCAAAATGTGGCTCAGAACAGGGACCTGTATTTCTAACAGTTTTTCTGCTGGAAAAGCAGGAGGCCAGGCTGTGAGGAGCTGTAACAAGCCAAGAGATCTCTGACTTGTCCACCAAGACGTAGCCAAAAGAAAAAAAAATGGTGCTGGGAACTGAAATTTCTGATCCATGCAGCTAAAAACCCCACATGTTCTATTTGGGGATAAAAAAAAAAAGTTACCAAATACTCACATTTACTGATGTTTTCTATGTCCCCCTGTTCAGTGATGATGTTCAGAAGCCCCTCCATTAGCAGCAGAGCCTTGTGGTACCTCTGTGCACAGTCCTCTCTGTGGTGGAACATCTCATCCAGGGCTGCAGACTGCACCTGCAGGCAACAACCCAGTGCCAAGAGGTTATTCCCAGAGCAGGCCCAGCTTTCCCAGCACGGTCCTTCAGCTGCATGGACACCCCCTTGCTGATCCTCTAGAGGGGAGCATCATGAGGGAAACCACCTGCTAAGGTCACCAGCAGGAACCATTAATGCCCAGCCTCAGGCACTGTGAGGTTTTTACCATTTGCACAGCATAGCTGAAGATGAGCTTCTCTGCAGTGATGCTGTTGATCCGATCCATGAGCTTCTGTTTGTCCAAGAAGAACCTCTGCAGTCTCATGTTGAGGCAGTGGCAGGAGGATACACTGGATTTGTAAAGCTCATTCAGCTTCTTCACAACTACAGCCAAAGAAAGAAATGTTTTAGGCAGTACTCACAACTCTCCCTGAGCCTCTCCACCTCTATGTGCAGGACCCCAAAGGATTAACCTGGAGGCAACAGGGTTATGTTAAAGCCAAGAGACTGCCAGGAAAGCCCTGCAGATGAGGGTCTTTTCCCTTTGTCACCTTCACCAGTTATAAGCCTGCACATGGCAACTCCTACACATGTCTGGTTCACCTGAGGCCGGGTCTATTTTAGTTTCCCTCAGCTGTCACAAGGCAGGAGCAGTTTGCTCTGTACAGGATGTCTCACACAGCACCAGCAGCAGATACAGAGCTTCTGCTACATGATGGGTGATGATGTGCTGTGAAAGAGTGCATGGCTCACACGTGGGAGCTCTTGGAGTGTGGATCACTGACTAAGCAAGGGAATCTCTCCTGGGACTCTGCTGTCCCACTAAGAAAGACACGGATGCCTGTGAAAGGCCACTTCTTTCCTGAACCACAGCAGTTTGTGTGGGAAGGTTACAGAACAGAGAATCTAACCAAACATGACTCTGAGCAATTAAATAACCCAAAACTGCAAGGTTTGCCACAGGCTGAGCCTCCCTGGCTACATGGCATGATCTACACAGAGTACTGAACACAAACTCCCACCAACATCTGATGAGTACTGACTCCTACACGCACATTTGAAAATCCCCACACTGCACGAAACAAGACAAGCCAGCCTTGCCCAATTCCCACACACTGAAGGACAAATCTACAAATCTAAAAGCTGCAATCTACTCTGAAAAGGAGTGATTTATTTGGGTTATGACGACTTTCCTGTTAGCCTGAACTTGTGGAAGATGTGTAGCTAAATCTGGTGTATTTTGCTCCACACCGCCTGCTGCAACATATGGGTGTTCATTGTATTTAACTTCCTTTATTTTGCACCCCATCCCAAGGCAGCACAAACACTTGCAAAGACAAAGCTCTTGAGGTAGGTGGCTGGTGGGTCAAGTATTTCAAGTGTTTCAAAAAGCTCCCTCAGTAATATTAAAATGGGAGTTTAAAAATTATTTTTTCTAATCACTGACTCACAGCCAGCTCTCACCACAGCCAGTCAGATGCAAATGTAAAGCTGTAAAGCCAGCAAAGAAGTGACTCTGGCATTACCAGTACTTTACTTCCTGTGTTTTCATTTCACTTGAAAAATCATCACTGCCAGGACAAGTCTCTATTTGCCAAGTAAGCACTGCCTAGGACATGCACTGTGTAATTAAGCTGGGCTTACATCAAGTACAAATAAGCACCTGAGACAGAGAGATGCAAGGAATGAGATAAGATACATCCCCCCCTCACAATTAGTGCTGAGGAGTCTCACAGGAGCACGACAATAGCTCTGAGACATAAAATCAATGTGAAGAGAGGAACATTCTCAGTGTGAATAAAGATCCCAAGCAAGGGGACAATCATAAATGAAAACCCACCATCCTGGAGGGATTCACTTCACCCCTCCATACCCTCTGTGACACCTTTCCCCATGAGTGCAGCAGCCCCTTACCTTGCTTGACAGTGGAGGAGAGGCACAGCTTGCCAGCTTTGATCTGCTCTATGGCCATCTGCAGCCCCGAGGACAGAAGTTCTGCCACCTTCAGGTACAGCACGAGCTGCTCTGCATAGCTGCAAACAAAGCACATGGCAATGCAGGCAGAGCAGTGTGACAGCAGCTCCGTGTCCCCAAGGATGAGTGGGGTGGGAGGGAGCTGTCCTTACCTCCACTCCCGGCTCAGGAGGCTGATCTGGTCGGCCACCACGCTCTCCTGGAGCTGGTACTCAGATGTCACCGAGCTGCCCATGTCACTGGAGCTGCCCTTCAGAGCAGCGATCTCCATCACGTAGTGCACGAAGGCCAGGGTGAAGCGCAGGCTGCGCAGGATGTCCGTGTGCTCTTGCTGTTGAAGGGATGCCAAGGGGGGGTTACAGGGAAAGCTGCTCACCTGAGCTGTGCCAGCAACCCACCCCAGCTCCCAGAAACAACACCTCACCCCCAGACCCCCTTACACCTCTGCTTTGGGCCAGACTCAACTGGAGCCTGCACCGGTTCCTCTTCCACAGTAACAGCAGCAAACAACAACCCCAGGCCAGAAATTTCTACACAGCTCCCTGGAGAAGCTGGTGAGACTTACTCTAAAATTGCAAGCTTCCTTCCCAAGGAGCATCCCAGCTCTGTGGGATTCCTTCAGAAGTCAGCCAGGAAGGGGGAGAGACCATCTGCACCATAAACCCAGCTCTTGTTCCCACTACAGCAATGCCAATGTGGATTTCATGAGAGTGACAACCTCCTACACCATAGAAAATCATCAACAAAGTGTCATCCATCCTACAACCCAGCCTTCACCCCCTCCCTGTTCAGTACAGTGAGCCCTGGGTGAAGTTCTCTGAGGTGGCAGCAAGGACAACTTTTTATCTGTAGTTCCTGTCCAGCTGGTGAGGGAAGTGCTCACACCAAGTGCTCTGGTCATTTCAGAGCAGCTTTTCCTCTGCTATTACAGATCAAAGGGGATTATCCCATTTCTGGGAAGTTGCATTGCTTAAGTCACTGCAACCAGTTCTGGGAAGTTAGCATTTGTGGAAAAACTGAATGTTTGTGGGTCTGCAAAGTGAATTGCTGCCTGGGTCAGATGCCAACCTCATTGTTTGTACTCTCTGTGGAGAAGTGGGTAACCTGGTCTTCAAAGATTCACCAGCTCAGTTCTCTCAAAGAAGGTAGGGATGCTACATGATTTTACCAGAAAACCCCCATGCTCAAGATCTGAGAGCTTCTTTCCCTTACTGGCTCAGGCATTTGGCTGCTCAGGCAGCTTTGACTATCTGGAATATGAATCTCTCCTCCCACCACCTTGCTACCTGGACAGTCCAGTACGGTGAGGAAGTGCTATCTCCATCTTCATCAATTTTCTTTAAAAGCAGAGGAGGAACTTGGAGATTAAGTAATTACCAAGTCATGCAAGAAGTTTGTGGCAGAGCAGGAAACTGCTGAGATCTTGCAGGTCTCAGCCTCCTATCTCTAACCAACAGGCAGTCCTTCCTCTGCCTACAGTCAGCTTCTGTTAACTGTGCTGGCATTTATGGCCTCATTTGCCATCACAAGTCTTCTGTAGCCATCTCTGTATTTTGTTTTTAGAGCACTGCAAAAGAAACTAAACCCCAGCCTCCAATATGCCTTGTCTGCACCTAAAGAAACTTTTACAAAAGATGGAAGAACCACTCATCTGAGTGCAACAGTGCTGCTCAAGATAAACAAGGGCACTTAAACAGTAAGACTTCAGTGCCCTGAAAGATGAGCAGAAATCAGAAAACCTGCCAGGTTTGCATTCTGGCCAACTCCACAAAGCACAAAAGGGTCTTGAAATCTGCTGTAAAGGTTTTATGACATGCAAACGGATTACTGTGCTCAGCAGAAACAACAACTGAAGCCAAATGACTCATTACAGCCAGAGAAGCCGAGTGCTATTCCAAGATCAACTGATACTTCCTTAGGACACTTCTCTTCAGACCAGCGTCTGGAGTGGTGGCAGCTGGCAGGGCCCCAAACTTCTGTCACCTCACTCAGGTAGGATGCTCAGTTAAACTGACTGCTATTGTGATCACAGCATTGCTGGAAGCCTTTGTCCCGTGGCTCTACAGGTAATGAAGCCAACAAATGCAATCCCATGCAGAAGTGACAGAAGAAAATGAGCTCAACAAAATCTGAAGCAGAAGAGCAAACCCACATCCTTAAAACCATGTGTGCATATCTCTTTTGGTATCTTGGGGTTTTCAGTAGCACCAGCAAGTGTCAGACACAAAGAGCCTTCTCCAGCCCCAGATAGCCCAAGGAGGTATCACAAGCAGAGCTGAAAGAGTGACTGAATCTGCCTCCCACCTCCACTGCAAATGGGCAGCCTGACCTACATTTCAAATATATCTCAGCAATAACAGCATTTGCTCTGCTTCAGCCTGCAGAGAAGGGGAGCCTGGCATCCTTTCAGCTCCACAATCTGGTTCAGAACACAGCGTCCCCCTGCCCCAGTAGGAACAGAAGTGTCAGGTTCACTTTGTTTTCAGATCCTTTCAGCAGAGACCACATCACTGCCAACTCCCCAAGTGCACCAGGCAGGCACCTGACACACTGAGCTACTCACGTTCTCAGGTCAGCCAGGACTCATGCTGAGCCTTTTAAAAAAGGAGAGGCCCAAAGCAGGCAGGTTTGCTTCAGAGGCCCTCAATACAGAATGCACTGGAAAACTGATCTTCCAACCTGTGATTTCAGCTTTGGAAATGGGGAATTTTAGCCCCAGTCATGGGCTGTTACATGGACTAAAGGGCTTGGTGCCCTGGGCTTTGTGAACACTTCACTGGCCTTGCTCTCTTGGAACTTGCTCTCTTGTTTGCTCCACCTTTGGAAGCAACCCTCTTGACTACAAGCACGGAGCTGTCTGGATTTGCTTTATTTTATTCCCCTGTCCTTTGCCCCTGGGATATACCCACCTCCATGAGAGTCTCTTCGGGCAGCTCTGGTGCCTCAAACGTGACAGCACCTTCCAGGTTGGCAGTGATGGGATCAGCAAAAGTGTACCGGAGACTGGAGGGGCCCTCCAGAGCCTCCCCAGCAGCTCCCACTGCCAAGTGCCTCCCGCTGAAGGAGCCTCCAGAACTGAGAGAGCTGGAAGACCCCACTGTGAAGAAAAACAGACAAAGCAATTACTGGAGGTATTAATAGCACACCAGGTAAACATTCCTCTTGCAGGAGAGAGAATTCTGTAGGATTCAGGATCCTGGATCTGACAGGAGCCAGCAAGAGGTACTTTGAAGGAAGATGCAAGGACTCTGGATGCAGAATAAGCACTCCCAACCAGAAGCTCCTCAGTGACTCAGGCAGACCAGCTCATAAGCAGATTTAAAGCACCTTCCAGAACGACGATCGTTTATGAAGAATATTCAGAAGAAACTATTTTCCATTTTTTTGGCTAAACCCTTTCTGAATCCTGCCACAGTGTCTTGGGCTGATCTTTATCACACACTGTCACAGCCAACTTCCCCCCCATGGAGCAGCACAGTTTGAACCCTGGCTCCCTGCCATCTGAATGAGCACTCTGATAAGTGATGGTTCTAGAACACCCAGTATGCAAGCCAGGAGAGTTTTCCATTAAAAGCCCTGCACTTCTGCTTTCTCCTCTTTATAAATAAAGAGGCTGGGCAGAGAATTAATGACCAGTTGAGACAAAACCTAACCCCAGGGTTCTGGACACCCTGTAGGTATGGTGTCCATCAGACAATTCCCTCACCATCAGCTTTTCCCCTTCTTGACCACTGAATCCACCTTAGGAGCACGAAGGAGATTTTGTCTCAGAGTATTCACAATACATTCACCACTTCCAGAGGGCTTCCTATCCCTGGCACATTGCACAGAGGGAACCACTCTGTCTGATGGGGGATGCCAATACCAGCTCCAACACTCTGCTAATTCTACCAAGCTGCTATTCTCCACACTCACTGGTCCTTTGGAGGAAGATGTTTCTCTCTAACCACAAGTTTAATTTACTGCCCTACCCTGCCTTCAAAAGGTTCTGCAATATAATAATGCACAATTGATCTGCAGAGAGGCACAGCCCCTTTTCCTCCCAAAGTTCTCCCCATGTTGGCAACAATGCTTCAAAGCTAAGTAGATCATCAAAGAGAGGCAGAGTATTTCTAGTTCTCTCAGAGACAGGAGAAGAGAGGACCTACAACATCACATTCTGGATGCCCTGTAATTCCAAGAGGCTTTTTGCAGAAATTGTTATATGACTCACAGAAAGGCTCTGCCTTTAGAACTGTCCTTACTCATGGCTTGTCCAAGCACTTGGGGTGAAAAGTTTCAGCTTGCAAATCTCCCCTTTCCACCATTAACTTTGTGCATTAGCTATAACATGAGGAGTTCCTGCACAGGCCTAATAAACAAAGCTTGTCCTGCAGCATTGCTTTGGTTACCTTGACCCAACTCTGTGTGCGCTGCAGCTTCACTTTCAGCAGCCTCCTATTCCTCCCATCTGACATCCTGACTGCTGGGCAGACCCTTGAGCACCTGAGTATAAACCTGCTAAAACCTGGTGCTTGAATCTGCTTCCAGATTGCTTTTATCCCTGAGAAGCAACAGAGAAAGTCTGAATCCTCTATCCATCACGTTGCAGTAGTAGCTGGAGGCGGTAGCCACGACAGAAACCCCACTGTGCTACAGGTCCCTCACAAAAGTTTTGAGAATCTCAAAGCTCACCCTCCAAAAAATGAGGCAAAGAAACGATTGTGGTCCCAGCCTGCCAGGCAAAGACATGAGTGATTTTAGTTAGGATGGAAATCCAAGTTATACACAGGAACTGAGTCCATGTATCCCCCCATCCCAAGCAGCTTATTCATGGTCACATCCAAACCTTCCCGCAGTAATTGAGAACAGCAGAGTCAAGTACATTCAGATGAGGAACAGCCAAGACAAAAAAAAGCAAACAAACCAAATATGCAAATCAAAATGTGTCCAAATACTTTCTTAAACTGAACATAGACTCCGACTCCCAGTCACTCTATCCCAAAAGGGCCAATTACCACAGCCTCAACTGCTGCCTGATGAGGCCAGAGCACTGGTGTCTTACAAGGAGTATCTGTCAAGCAGGAGTGCATTTCCCCATCTCCTACCTAAGCAGCTCAGAGAAGAAGTAACACCACTAATAGTTTTGCCATCCTGGCCCTTTTCCAACAGTCCTTGTGCTCGGAAATTGTTGGGCACAGATAGCCACACTCCTCTTTTATAGTTCATCCAAAAGCCACGGGGAGAACAAGCAGAACACAACACAATCTTTGTTGACCTCTCAGCAACAGTGAGTCTGTGAACAGCTGCAGCACTATTCCTGAAGCAGAGAGCAATAAAGTCAAAGTTTGCCTGTCTCTTACAGTACTGGAAAGCCACTCTCTGGCACTAACGCCAGTGCAAACAGCAGCAACAACTGCGGTTGGCAGGAGCCAGCACAAGAACCTCAAAGGTGCTGAGACCAGCTGAGCTCTACAGATTGCTCTGGGCAGCCTTCTGCCATCATCAGTGCCCTGCAGCAAGAAATGCAACACATCTCTCTGCCCCCAGGCATACCCACTGGAACAGGCAGGTATCGGCCCTTTACCTGAAAACATCCTGGTCCTCGTGGTCTGTGGGGGGGTTGTTCCACTGGGAGGGGATCCGACAGTAAAAACCACTGGGGATGGGCTGGCAGAGCCCCCAGCCCGGGCACCAGAGTGCAGGGTCCCTCCGTAAGCACCTGAGGGAGCTGGGGAAACAGTTGAAAGGTGCAGACTGGCATTACAGGAAGGTCACTCAGAGCAGGGAGCCTCGCCCAGCAGGTTCCTGCAGACTCTCCTGGGACACGGTGGGTACCAGCACACGCCAGTGAGGCATCCCCAGCAACACAGGGCAGAGCCTGGGCAGCACCAGCCACTGCTGCAGCCGCTCTCCCTCCTCGCTGCCTGACCTGCACGCCCAGAACACCCACCCCTGCAGAGCCATTCACACTGGAGCCGCCTGGCACCAAGCCACCACTGCCACAAGTTATCACACTCACAAGGGGCCAGAAGAGGAAGCCCTGCCTACAGAAATCACAGCACTATCCAGCAGTTACACAGCACACACAGCCCACAGAGCAGGGGAAAGCAAACACCACGGCACCCCTCACGCACGGCACTCGCTTCCTTGCCAAGAGCCACTGGCAAAGCAGCCTCCCATCTGCAGGAGGGGTAGGCAAACCCCAGCCCAGGACATCCTGCCAGATCTGCCTGGCCTCCCCACCTACCTGCAATCTCCATTGGCTTCTCATTGTTCAGGCTGTCGCTGCTGCCAGCTTCCGAGATCTGTGCCCCAAAGGCTGCCTTCAGAAGCAGGTCAGTGAGCCTGCCTGTGCTCAGAGATCTAAAAAGAGTACAAACAACATGATGCTGAAAGTCAACAGGTGCAAGGTGCCAGCTAACTTCACTTCTCTGTACCATTCCTGGTCCACAGCCACTTAACACTACTCAGTGAACAGCCTGGAGCTGAAAGAACCACTCTTTCAACAGAGCATCTGAAGCACCTCCTGCAGCTTGTAGAAAACACAAAACTGTCAGGACTAACTGCAGTGAGCCCACACTACATTAATACAACACAATATGTTTTGGTTGAAAGGTATAAAAATGAATATCAGAGGACTCCTCCAGAACACTGGACAAAGCTGCAGTGTACAGAGAGACATGTAAGAAAAACTTAACAGCAGCACCTGAGTGACTTTCTATCCTGCAGTGCTCATGACAGCCAGCATGTGGTTTTCCAACAAATCTCTCTTCTGAAGACCTGTGCCACTGTTTGATTGAGGAGGAACAGCCAGAACAGCCTCTCCTCCATGACAGGGCCCCCAGAGAGCATGCCAAGCATCTGAGCAATTGCTTGTCTGCTAACAAAGTTCTGCATCCCCACTTGATGAAACTCTGCACGTTAAACATGGTGTGAAGCTGCAAATAATCTTTCATTTTAAAAAATACAGGCCATGGTCTGCACCTACAAAGGAAGACTACATTTTAAAGTCTGCATTGTATCTATTTGCAATCCGAAGGTGCTACCAGGTAACTACACAATGTTTACAGATACCTCACTACAACTTTAGTATTAGCTGGGGTTTGAAATTTGCCCCATCTGTCCTGTATTGAGGAGTGAAGCACTACTGTGTGAAGCAGACTGTGGCTCACCTGCCCTTGATCTCTTCCACAGGCCTCAATCCCAACCCAGTTTGCTGGCAGTGGAAATGACCCATCTCCTTCAGATCTGGCAAGGTCTTGTTCCGTGTTGGAGTCATCATGACCCCCTGATGGGCCAAGAGGGTGAGGAGATTCTGGGAACTTGGGGTTTTGGGAAACTCAAATGGGGACACAGCCTAAGAAGAATAGAAAGAACAGAGATCTGTTTTTAAAATGAAGGAGGAAGGTTCCTCTAGGTCCCCATTTGTTTATTAAAATTAAACTGTATGCTTAACAATCTGCCTGAAATAACGGCAGAAATCCCACTCCAAACAGTTATTTATCCATAATCCCAGAAAGGTTAGAATGAAAGGACAACCACATTGAGAATTTTGTAAGCAGAGCAAATGCTGTCACAGGGCCTGCTCCCCATGAGGCACAGGGCTATCCCTGGCTGCTGGCTCTGCTGGGGATCCCTGCTGGACACACTTGTGTCAGAGCTGAGTCCCTGTGTCCCCACTGGCCATCAGGGCAGCTCCTTCCCTGCCTGCTCCCAAGGCTGGGCTCTGCTCAGCTGCTCAGCTCTGCTGCCAGGGGAGAGCCCATGGTAAGCAGGACACCACCTCATTTCACACAGATCATTGCACTGCCCTCACAGGATAGGAGCAAGTGCTGATAAATCCAGGCCATGAGCAGAGTCATCTGCTCATGCAGCAGCTCATCCCCGAATCACTCAGAAGATCAAGCTCAGAAGCAGGCTCCTGGGCATACCTTTGTAGGGGAGCCCATTATGGTTGGCAAAGGGCTTCTCTGCATGAACTCAGAGAGCTTTGGTGAGGATCGGAGCTGCCGGCAGTGCTGCAAGCCATGGATCTGCAGAGGCTGGCTGACTGGGGTATGACCAAAGTGAGCAACAAGAGGATCAGAGTGCTGCTTGGTTATCTTCTGCCTGCAGGAATGCAAATCTGACAGGTTGGGAGCACTGTGGAGCCGGGAGCCCATCCCTCGAGGAGACTGCTCGGGCGCCGAGGAACCTGGAGGGCACAGAGTGACAAACCACATCACTGCTTGGTTCTGACACAGAGACAGCCTGATCCCAGGATCCAGTTTGTTTGCAGAACAAAACCTTCTTTGCTAAACATGCTACTGCACTGCCAGGCCCACTCAGGTTTTGAGTCTGTGAGAGGATGAAATACGAAGTAGGAGAGCAGTTTCTTTCCTTCATTGCTGCCCTTTCAGGGACACAGACCCTGACTGTCCGAGCTCAACAGCAAGGAAACTACACCTTGAACAGGCCCCTTAGCAGAGGGGGTGTTGGAGGTTCTGAGATGCTTTTCCTTCATTCAATCCACTGGCTTCAAAGTCCCAAGTTTGAGTTTTTGTGACACAGGGTCTGCCAGCACTGGATGATGCTGACTGACAGAATGTGAATGGATCAGCCACAGCTCCCACCAGCACACAGAGATCCTGGCTGGCCAAGCATCCAGAGAAGCTGCTGAAGCAACCAACCCAACCTAGAATGCCCTGAGACTACAGTTCTGCCTTTATGCACAGGAATAAGGAAGGAAGGCAAGGACCAACGCACCGGCAACAGGAACACGGCTTCTCACTTCTGCTCCAAGAGAAGATGGGATAACAGTCTGGCTGGGCTGCTCTGGGATTGTTCCAACTGTGAGGAAATGCAATAAAAAGAACTTCATTCAGTATCAAGGTTTCACAGGCAAGAACAGCACTATGCACCACCTGTTCATAGAGAGATGCCAGTTATCTCTTCCACCTTCTCAGCCCTAGGTGAGAAGATCCTCAACTCATGTAAAAGGAAGTAAAAAAAACTCTGCCTGGTATTAGTGTAGCAAGTTTTAGTCTGACTTTGCAGTGACATTAGCTCAGAGGAATAGAATATGAATATTCTGTATTTCTCCATCAGCAGAGGCTAATAAATTCAGGATTGGAGACATCAGGGGTATAGAACAGCTCATTGTATCAGCCTGTTCTTTACAGAAAACAGCAAATTGCATCCATTGCACACTGGGGTTTCTCTTGTCTCTTTCCTCCTGAATTGCTTGTTAGCATCTAGATCAGGCTACCAGACACTCAGTCCAAACTTTTCAGTCTGGAAGTTCAAGCCCTTTCAAAGCTGGTCAGAATTTTGCTTTGATGATAATTGGCTTATATTTGTTCTCACCCCAAGCCGAGCCAGTAAAAAGATACTTTGCACTTACAGAGGCCCTCTTCTGAGGGCAGCAAAATGTTTGATGCAGGCACCAAAGCAAAGCTTCCCTCTCCTGGGGCCAACAGGTATTTTTCTCTCCGTTTTACTGATGCCAAAACACTTGTCAAATAATCTGTGGAAAAGAACCACAGAGGAACACAACAATCTGAACTCTCTGCTACCTGGCAGCTACAGCTGGTCAAAACCCCCCTCTTTACAGGAAAGAGGCCAATGATTTTATTAAGACAGCAATGTGCCAGCTGACATCTTACCTTGTGGTGATGGCATAAACGGCTTGGCACCACCAAAGGAGAGCTTTTTAGTGCTGGGCACGGATCCATGCTCTCCAGGATAAGGAGGGGAAGCACCAGTTTTGGGAAAACCAAGAGGACTTGTACTGCTGGACCTCCGGACCGTAGCAGACCTTACAGGAAACAAGAGCAGCACCCAGGTTACTCCAGAAGAGGAAGGAGAGCAGCATCACCCAATACACACAGCTAGTCCCACAAAAGCAGAGCTTCATGACTGGATAAAAATCCTACTATTTTAGGACTACACCAAAACAGATTAAGATGATAATCTTTGTTCCCAAGAGTTTCAATTCAAATAAACAAAAAGAACATTTGAGTAAGCAGGACAGTCATTTTTCAGAGACATTTTATATACTTTCAGGTATCTACATCAATCCTGAACAAGACAGCCTCCTATCTTGCCATGTCCAAGATGTTTATTGTAGGCAGTATCTCTAGAATGCCCTGAGAGGGCTTTATTCAAGTGTGCCTCCTGTGCTGAGCCACTTGCCCTTCAGTCAGAGAAAGCTTTAGGCAGAAAGCTCTGTGCTCAATGTCAAGGTAAAGTGTGCCAAGGCACTGCTCTGCAACAGAGCTTGGACTCAAATCAGGAGCTACAGAGCAAAACACAACAGTGTGTGGCTGCCAGATCTGAAATACTTCACCAAATTCCAGAGGAATTTGGGTTTTTGGGCTGGATGGTCAGAATTGCCTGTCTAATTGCCTTCAATGCCTCGTGAAGGCTCAACTTAGGGGGTTGAAATTAATTTGTAAAACCCACACATGCAGAAATTCTGAGTATTACTCAGTGATAAAATGAAACAGAAGAGGAAACTAGTGGGAAAGTGAGTACGTTCACACTGTGAATCTGGAGAGAGACATGATTATTATTAATTAATTAATTCTCAATATGTTAATCTTTTCACCATCATTAAGAACACACAACCTGAATTGCAATGCCATTCTGCCTTTGCAGGCTCCTTCACCAAGATTCCCATTACACTCTTCTACAGGAGAACAGAGTCTTTTCATCAAGTCCTTCATTATATTCTCAATTTGGGAACATTTTTTTCTCTTGTTGAAAGAACATTAGTCTCAAACAGTAGGTGGTTTTCTGGACAGGAATCAATGACTGCTGAAAAAAACCCCTCCATGCTTGAGCCACTGAAAGATGCTGTCACTAAGGTATCCTGCCTCCTCTGCCAGGGATGCTGCAGATTTAGCTATCCCCATGTATCTGGATATGGGTTTCAGCAGTACCAGGAGTGCCAGAATCATCCTGATGAACTGTCAGTAAATCCACTCAACAACACTTCTAGGTGTATATTTCACTTTATGCCACAGTTTAGAAAACAAATATATTTTAAAAAATAAGTCTACTTCAATAGTTGAGGTAATTGATCTGCTACCCTCCCTGCCCCTATTCAATGTTACCACATTCTGAAGCCAAGTAAATCCATGCTATAATCACATGCTTGGAAAAAAGGAAATACTTGAAAATTTTAACCTAAAAATCACTTCTCTTCAGGTTGCTCCAGATTCAGAGGCTAATGCTCACCAAGTGCCTGGCCCTGGAGCAAAATGAATTTCCAAAGAGAAAGGTGAGAAGATACCTAAATATTCAGTGGCAGAAAGTATTGCCCTCCCATGTTTTTAATTCTCCAGACCATGAGCCATGCAGAAGGCTGAATTTTATCTATCAGGAACTTGCAGAAGAAAACCACCAGGTGACTGCTGCTGCTGGAAGATGTGGAATGTCAAATGCCACCCTAAGAGACCCAGGGTAAGCCAGCAGACCAGCAGGACGGGTGATGTGGCCAGAGGAACACACACCTAATTAGCATCCCATCAAGCCACACATCTGTCCACAACCACGCCACCTTCCACAGGCACACAGCAGCCAGTCAGGTGACAGGGGGACATTTCTGACACCAGAGTGTACATCAAGGTTTGCCATCCAATGACTCAGCAAACATGACTTAGCACTCAGCAGCAGTGGCCTGTTCAATACACCTGATGAAGAAGTGGAATGAATAAATGCCTGGTGGAGTTTTCTCCTGCCATTCCTGAAGGGTGTCTACAGAACCTGCTGATTAGAGGAAGTGATGGCCAGAGATAAGTATGGCTTCCTGGGGTAGAAAAAACATGACGCCAGAGATGCTGAGAAGATGCTAAAAGCAGCCTGTGAGTCACCCTGATTGGGCCCATTCCTCGAGTTCCTGTGCAGGGACATGCCAATCTCAGCATTACACACTGGTGACTCAAGGGAGCAGAACATGGCACTTTGCTCCCTGACTGTAGCTGAGGGCCATGAACCCCAGCTCAGCAGCCCATCACCAGCTCTGGGGATGGCACAGCAGCTTCTCCAGAGCTCTCTCTTTACATCTCACAGGGATAACCAGGGCTCTCGCGAGGTCCAAAACCAATTTTTCCACAGTTTTGCTGTCAAAAACACAGGGCATGTAGGAAACAGGTCGGAGTTTACCACAAAACCTGCCGCACACTCGAAGAACTGAACATAAAACAGTATTAAAGTAACAGTGGCACAGACCAACCCTTCTGCTAATCCCTACCCCTGATCAGTATCAGCATATTGTGTCTCTGCTTCTGGGTCCACTTCAAATAAGCCTTATCCTGAATTAGGCTGGCTGAAGCCCAAACTTAGACTGACGTAGGTATTACCCTACTTTCAAAATCTAAACTTTAGCTAATCCAGATAGCAACACAAGTCATCCAAAAAAAGACAAGACACCTCCTAGACACTTCTATTTGAGTGCCCCTGCTGCACAAGCTCCTTAAGATCCTGCACTGGTCTCCTTCCCATCAGTCTATGACCTGCCAACCAGAAATCATATGGGAGAAGAGGCAGAAGCCCTACATGTCTTGGATGTACCAGGCATTACCTCTGCACTCAGGTCAGCTGTCTGCTGCAGACTTGGCGTCAGGATCTTCCTGACAGCCTTCAGAAAACATGCTCTGCCTCACGGGCACAAATTGCTCATCATTTACTCAGTCCTGGCTGCATAACCACATTAATATGCAACTCGTGCACAACATATCATCTATGGCATGACTGGCTACAGGAACCAATTAAGGTAAAGTCAGGTAGGTTCTGTAGCCCCATCCATTTTAGTTGTTTATCTCAAATTTTCCTTTTATAAAGGCATGTGCCAGATGGATGGTTCTCTCTGCCAGGACACTTGGACACCCAACCCATAGCTGGCATGGGAAAAGCTGTCAGACCCAAAGTGGCTCAGCCTTCACTCTGAGCTGACAGGAGCTTTCTCAAATAAAAGAACACAAGCAAAATATACAGTGTTAACAAGTAAATCCCAACACCATCAGAAAACCACCCGAAACACAGCACACTGGCTCCCTACAGCGAGGGGGAGAGCCCAACACACAGGGAAATTTATAGAGGTACAGAGAGCAAAGTTTGTTTACAGATCCCCAGGTCCCAGCCCCAGCACTTACCGGGGAGAGGACTGGGAGTAGGGGTTGGGAGACTGCAGGTTCTGCTCGATCCGCCGGTAGTTGTGGATTTGTGTGGGCACCGGGATGGGCACGGAGTGTCCGTACTTGCTGCTGGAAAACTGCCCTGGCCGGCTGTGGAGAGGAGACACACAGAGACACCTCCTGTGAGGGCTGGGCCTTCAACCAGCTAATTGGAGATTTTATCTTCATGGAGCAACTGCACGCAGGGAGCGTCCCCTGGGCTGCTCTGGGGCTGTGGGTTTGCACCGGGAGGTGATTCAAAGTCATATCAAAGGGAAGTGGCACCACACATCTCCTGGAAGCAGCCACCTTTCCTGCAGCACCATTCCCACCCACAGCCTGGTGTTAAAACACACGCCCAAGCGCACCACTCCCTCCAGGAAAAGCAGAGCCCTGCTATTTCAGGCCATGGCTGGCCTAGTTTCCAACAGCTCAGATCCACAGCCAAACAGACAGCACTGAGCAGGGGCTGAACATCCGTGGCTCACAAAGGACACCAGCTCAGACTTTGCTGACAAGAGCTACTTGTGACTGACTCATGCAGAGGCACTGCTGCAGCCACGGCATCCCCGTGGAAGTCTCACACCACGAAGGG
This sequence comes from Petroica traversi, assembly GCA_025920805.1. NCBI lineage: Eukaryota > Metazoa > Chordata > Aves > Passeriformes > Petroicidae > Petroica > Petroica traversi. The sequence goes on from JAHLSL010000041.1 coordinate 6,555,852, forward strand.
AATGCAGTGGAGTAGATCAGAGTATTGGCAAGTTAACTACAGGCTGGAGAAGGAGAAAATAAATTCAAGGGACAGGAGGTGGTATCTATATACCCATCAAGGACAAGATAGAGTATCAGGCACACAAAATGGGACAAGTCCATTCTGCAAATTTCCAGCTCCTTCCATCCAAGCAGGTTAATTGGCTCATGTCTGATACCTGTGTCCCCAGGTTATTCTTGGCCTGAACACCAGGCTAAACACAAACCATGATGTACATAACCCATGCAAATACCATCTTTAACTAAGTACTGCCTAAAGTCTTTTCCCAAAGGCCCCAGAATTCTAGGATTAATTGCCATGGCAATGCTATTTACAACTGCCAACACCAATTGTGGGGACGTTGAACAATTACAGGAAGATCTCATTGGAAATGAAGGCTTCTGCAGTCTCCCTTGTTGTCAATCAAGGACACACACCTGGGTCTGCCCCTGATAAGCTGGAAGCATCACTCCTTGGGGTCTAGCACTTGGAATGGAAATATTTTACATGAGATGAAAGGCTATATTTAATTCAGCAAGAACACACACATGCACAGGGGAAGAAAGAAGAGTTTGTGACTTATTTGGCAGTTCAAAGCACCCCATTATCAGAATTTCTGTTTTGAGGAAGGTCATAGCATTCTGTGGTTTATGGTGACAGCACTGAGCAAAGCTGACCTGCAGGAAAGTGTCTGCAGATCTCCACATCGTGCATGTGAAGACACTCCTCCACCACCAGAGAGCCAAATAACTGGAAGAGATCTTTCATCAAGGCTGAATGATCAAAGGATTCGGATCTTTTCACTCCTCTCTCAACTTTTTAAAGTTCCATATATTCTTCCTTGTATGCTCCTCTACCAAGAAAACAGAATCCTAATTTCCTGTTTGTCTCCAAAAGGCAACATGGATACCTTGATTCTTTACTGACACAGAATAAAAGAAAGGTATTCAAGGTTTCCAGTGGTTTAGCAAAAAGGTGAGGCTTTGGTGTCTCTGCCTTCCATGAGTATAAAACAAAGTGTTGTGACAGAGTTAAATCAAACAAAGCTTTAAACAAGAAATCTGAAGGTTCATGTGAAACCTTGTACTCACTTTGAGCATACATTTCAAATACTGTCTTCTCTATCTGGCCAAATTCTTTATCAGAAAATAAGCTCTCGGGTAAAAGGATACTCCCTCTCCCCAAGAATTATATCAAGTCCTTATTTCCTTCACATGGTCCAAGTTGCAAAGGAAATGATCCAAATGAGGTGACATACACTAAACCAGCTAACTGACCTCAAGCCCTAAAGAATGCAGTTGACCATAAATCTGCAAAGTCCAAGAGATAAAGCTGGGGCAGGGAGTTTAATTACTTGGTAGTAATTAAAAGCTCCTTGAAAACAGTATTAAATCTACTGCAGTGGGGTACATCCAAGAAATTATCTGTCATTAGATTTACTCAGCATCTTCAAGGAAGTGTTTAAAAATAAGAATTAAAAAAAATCAACTATCAGCATATTTTAATTCTCCCCACTCCTTAATCTCTTAATTAAGAGCAAGAAGAGTTTTCCTAGAGTGTACCAAGACATCCTGTGGAAAACCCACTGCTGGCCACTCAGAAACAGCCCTTGCTTTCTGTCCCAGTTGGAGGGCAGCCAGCACTGCTTGCTAGCCTGGAGCCACACACAGAAGGGAGAACTGCTGCTTCCAAGTGAGCAGGCAGAGGGAAAACCAGGAGTGCTCTGCACCAGTGGAGCCAAGAGCTGAACCAACAGGTCTTGTGCCATCTACAGGGAAGGGCACTGAAACCCAGTGAGGGCACACCTGGGTGGCACCAGTTCTGAGCATTTTCAGGGGACACTTCAAAGACCACACTTGATCCTCTGGACTCAGAGTAACTGCTCCAATCTTTCACTACTGATGTCTTACTCCCCATTCTGAACAGCACAGAAATGAGCTTTCCAGTGTTTCTCCAAGGCAGATAGAAAAGTGGGAAGTAGCACTAGAAGATTTGGCATCTGCTTCACAGAAGCTGCTGGAATGAGCAGGAAAGACAGTGAGAGTGGAAAGGTGTTTAGATCAAAGCCACTGGCACTGATTGTCAACCTCGGGATCCAGCAGAAAATTATGAGGCCAGTTTGGTGAACAGTGAGAAGTGGGCAGCATCTGTAGTCAACTACCATGAATTTCCCCTCAGTGCAGCCCAGAAGCAAGGCCAAATCCTTTAACAGAGACTGATCTCAAGAATGCAAAGGAATCAGTTAAGGAATAAGCTGTTAAAAAGCTTAGCAGGCAATGGCATGAGAAGCCTCATGCAATTAAACTCCACACTGTGGTACACGCTTGCCAATTAATCTGATCACGTCAGCGAGGCTCTGAGCTATATTATTCTCTGTTAAGTTTGTATGCTTTGAGGCTATGTTTTGTCATTTTCTGGGCTCTGTTCATGTGACAAATGTGTTCCACACACAGCCTGGGACTTTATTTTCTTCTTAGAGAAGATTTTAGGGTCATCCATCTCCCAGTGTGAAATCCCCTTCAGTTGTCCTCCCCCGACAGGTGTCATATTGCCAGAACAGAAGATGAAAGCTGTCCTGCTTCCCCAGCAGGCAAGAACAAGATGGGAAGCAACACCAGCAGTTCCCTGCAAGCTAAACAAGTAGCCTAAAGCTTCAGGGCCCAGAGTCAAGGGGATCACCTTCCACAGACCATTAACACCTTCAGTACACAAAAGTGTCTGGCCCCACTGGGCAGCTGATGCTGTTTCGTGTGGGCAGCTGGCACAAACAACGCTTCTAAAGGCCAAAACCGAGTTTAGAGCAACTGGTTTAGTTGGAATTAAACCCAGGACCACGCCTGTTTGCACATGTTCCTCCAACTTCTGCAGCCCCCCTTAGCAAACAAGGTCCAGTATCAGCATTACTTTATAGAGACACAGGGCAAGGAGCTTCTCAACAAACAACAACAACTAAGCAGGCCCTCATCTGTCCTTCAACAGCAAGGGGAGATGAGCATCACCCCCCTACATTTGTCCAGTAACTCAAATCATCATAACTTCAGCCTTGTTGTGCTCTAATTCACTGCATGAATTAGAAACAAGGGTCTTAGCTGGAATTCTGCCCACCTCTGAGGGCTGAGCAGCACATATGTTCCAGTGGAGTACATTTCCCTTCTGCTCGAGAGCAATCCCTGCCCCCTCAGGGAACAGAGTTAATTCCAGCTCTCCTGCATTCTCTTCCAACCCCTTCTGAGAGCCAGAAGAGGGAGGGACAGGCTCAGCAGGTGGGACTGATCAGTGCCCAGGGTGTTTCTTGTTACCCTTTAATCAAGAGGAGAGATGTGGATCTTGCCCAGCACTCCAACAGCAGTAAAATCCCCCCCGAAAGTCAATGGGAGTTCAATCATTAGTGTTGCACAGACATCACCATCACCAAGTTTTCCTTACCCAGATGGGCTTGGAGAGCTGCTGTATGGGGGTGATGGAGAAGGTGTCCTTCCCTGGCTTTCCAAGCCTGCTGAAGTCCCCAGGGAACTCCTGAGGAACAGAAAGAACCCAGCTGTCAGAGCCTGGGAACCAAACCTGTTTCCCTCCTACAAAGCACAGCAACAGAGCTGTGGGAGCTCTGGGGACTGTCATGCTGCCCCGACCACAGCAAACTGAAAATAATCAGAACCAGGCAGAGACATCCCTGAAAAAAAGGCTAACTCAGGAACATCTTCCCTCCCATCCACCAAACCCCACAGTCCCAAACACCCAGATGGACAATTTCAGGTGCCTCGGTGGTCTTACCCACTGTACATCAGGCTGTCCTGGATTGGTTTCCCTCCTGCAGCCTCAGCAGTTAAATCACCTGAAAGACAAGGAAGTGCAGAAACAGATTAATTAAAGATAATTTCCTTAAAAGTCTTTATACATTCATAGCAATTGAGATTTTGTGTAGAATTTCCTGCTCCTCCAAGCCCTGCTGAATTGTTCCTGAAGTCAATGTTTTGCAAAATACATGTAGGCTGAAGCTGAAGGTGGATGCTGCTGATCCTGACACCCTGAAGTTTAGGAAAATTAAGGCTGAAATAAGTCCTCGTGGAAGGGTGCCAAAACCTGACAGAATCACTTGGGGCAACAGGTCCATGTCCACTTGGTGCAAACCACTGGCTGCTGAGCAAAGTGGCACATGCTGCTCCAAGGGCTTTGGAACATCCATGTCCTGCATGGCAAAAATCCAGGGCAGCCAAATGAGCTGGCAGCTGGATACAGAACAAACACCTGAGCACTGGGAACGTGACCAGCACCAGGCAAGTGTGTACTGGTCCCACCTCTGATTCCAGGGAAAACACAAGCTCCTCCTTATCATAAGGATTGCAGAGATCTTCCAGAGATTATTCTACCCCTCCAAATTCCTGTTTTAACACCAGTGGTGCAACTGTAGAAGGAGGAATCACAGCATTTTTCACCAAGTTCCAGCTCAGCAAAGCATCACTCCCTTGGGCAAGGTTGAACAATGTCCTTTTGCTGGTTAAGTAAGGACTTGTGCATGGACATACTTTGGCATGTGGCTGAATTGAGGTCCTGGCTCTATGTACATCTGTATTTTCAAGCAAGTCCTATCAAAGTACACACACATAAGGCCCTAAAATGAAATTTACAGCGTTTGAAGATAAAACAACATATTTTAGTTTTTCTTGTGGATGTTTTTCAAGTGTAAAATCCAGCTTCCTGGCTGAAATCCTGTCTTGGACTGTGATGCTGAGTGAAACTGAAGACAGGATAACATGGTAAAAGCTTCTGTGAGAGAGACACTTTTCCCTGTGAGCCTATTTATCTTCTTTTCCAGTTGAATTTCCAGGTTCAATTTCTTCCTGAGGTCCTCAAGTAATCTTTACTCTCAAATCCTGTCTTTAAAGGTAATTACAAAATATCTATGAAACCAGCCAGTGAGCCAGATGTCTCTGTCAGCTTGAGAACAAAACCATTCCTACTATTCAGTCAAAACAGACAAGTTTAATCACTCTTTCAACTTTCCAATTTCAATTCTTAACATCCCCATCCCCCTCTGCTCAGAACACCTGCATTTTCAGAAACCACCTTACTTGAGAACTGTGCTGGGACCATGACAAAGTCGTCTGTGTCACAGGAGGAATTCTTGCTGCTGCTTCCTGCAGAGTCCTTGGATCCCTGCAGGAACCCGGGAGAATCCTGGGTAGGAGATGCCAGTGCCTTCTCCTGCAGCTGCTGCTGCATCTCTCCAAGGGACTGCTAATTCAAGGAGAAAACAAACACTGCCTTCAGCACAGCTACTTCATCATTCTGCTCCATCCTTTAAACTGAGCTGTACAAGGCTACAAACAACATTTTGCTGATAAACCAGGGCTGATGGTTTGCCAGAAGCAGCTGTTCAGTTTGCTGAAAAGGAACAGCCTTTTATGTCCCTGTCAGAACAGTGCATCTTATGATACACAAAACATACTTCCAGTGTGTCTGATGCTCCACAGATAAGAAAAATTCACTTGAGTTCTGCATCCATCTGCTGAGGCTTTCTGGATCAATCATGCATTTTCCACCTACTCACTTTAGTATGGCTGGGAACACGAGAGGAACTTTCAGAGATACTTTTGGTTGTTCTTTAGGGTTATGCTTTTTCTGTTTTGTTCTAAAACACAGAACCATCTGGTCTCTATTTGTGCTTTTACAGCAATTGGTAACATGGAGATAAGTGACCCTGAACTTTCAAAACCACCCTGTTTTGCTTTACTCTTTACTGCCGCTAAGGAGCTAAAGGAAGGCCCAAAAGAGACTAAACTTTCAGCAGATAAGCAGTTCACAGCTGTCAGAGGCAGGACAGTCCCTAAAAGGTCCCATTTTCCTGCTTCCTTCAGCTAGATGATGAATAGCCCCACAATCCCCTCACACTGCAGACAGATGGAGGAGGCTGGATGGTTTTAGAAAGCTTTAAGGCAGCTGAACTGCCCACGGAGCAGATCACAATCTTTATCCTAATGCATTTCCAGCCTGAGAAAGACTTGAAGCAGCTTTCACTTGGGCCTCATTAAGACCTTGCTCACCCTCCAGAGACTCTCCTGCTGCACCAGTGGGGACTCCCTCTCACTGCACAGTTCATACAGGCAGAAGGAATTTTCCAGCTGTCAAAGTTGTCTCTTTTCCACCCAATCTGCAAACCCTGCCCTGCAGACGTGGCATTTTTTCCCAGAGTGAGCCAGCAAAACCTCCAAAGGCAGAGCAGGACAGGTGCAGTAAACCTCTAACATGGGACCTCCTCTCAGTCTGGCAGTAATTCTATGCCATCCTTAAGCTTCCCAGAGCAGGAAAGCTCAGGAGAGTGAGTCTGTTTTTTCACACCATCTGCTCATCTTATGGCCAGGAGGGCCTCAGCAAACCAGGCTGCAGGGAGGAAGCTCTCAGGGACACAGTTATGAAACTTTCAGAGGGGAGCAGACCTGTCCTCTCTGCCCAGCTCACATCATGAGCACCTACATCAACTTCTGCTGGTGCCCCCCAGCCTTTCCCACACTAAATTGAGATACTTTGGCCAAGGGAAACTCAGAGAAGCAGTCATGCCAGGGAGGAAAAAATCCCATCCTTCTCCCTTCCCTTACCAATCACACCACCAGCATTCCTGAGTTCAAAGTCAAAGGCAGCTTTCACCAAGAGCCTTCAAAAACAAGCTTTCAGTTCAGCGAGCAAGAGGAATGTCACTTCACTGGTCACTTAATATTCTGCCCTCTAGAAAAGTTTTCACCATTTTGGGTAACCAGAGAAAAACCCCATCAGTTCAGATCATCTTTCACAAGACCACTGGACTGTGGCAGGTTTGCTCTGAGCAAACAGCTTTGCTGAATGTCCCTCTGTGGTGCCTGGACATGCTGGTTAGAAGGAGGTGAATATACAGTCAGGCTGCAGAGACTTTGCCCAAACACACAGAACCTGCAGCCAAGGGAGCAGAACTACACCCTGAATTAGCAACTGGTTTGGGTTCCAAGGAGATTCCCAACTCTGCCAAGACAAGCTGGTGTTGTTCATACCAGCTTCTTTCATAAGGCTTTTCATCCAACAGGCAATGGCACATTGAAATATGTCCTGGTGAGAGCAGGAGAACCTTCAGGATCCAAACTAAACTGGAGAGAACTCTGCACCAAGCCCATCCAGAACTACAGTGTTCAGTGACTTTCTCCAGGAGAGTGCCAAAGCAGAGACCTCATTTCAAAGACATGAGCAGGGAAACCAATAACACAAACTGTACTTACAGGAGGTGATGCCAGGTGGGAAGTGGATGAGCTGCTGGAGGAACTACCAGAGCCAGAACTGGGATAAGAAGGCATTGGCACGGAAGCAGCTAAAACCAGCAAAAGACAAAACCAAAAGGAGTGGTTAAACCAAGATCAAGCAATAATAAAAAGTCTTCATCTTTTCCCACCAGGTTTATCTCATGTACCATCATGTATCTCATGTATCATATGTGGCCAATTAAAGGAGAACAAAAGAAAATCAGCATTGTGTTCAGTTATGTGATTCACATCCATCCACTCCTCCATGCACACTCTCACAGGTCTGAGAATTCCTGACCAGGATCAGATGCCCTCTCAACAGCTGACCTACCCAGGCAGCAAGATGGTTTTTGCCCTAAAGAGCCTCCAAAGCATCTTTGGAAATGCAGGGAAAGAGAATCAGAAAAGTGAACTGAGTTGCTCATGTCTGGGGCAGAAGCCAGGAGCGAGACCATACCCTGACAGATTCTTCTTCGTGAGACCTCATGGCTTGGCACACATACATCAAATATTGGGAGGTGTGTGCCAAGTTAAACACATGCCTACTCAGAGCCTATGTGTTTGCTGTCCAAACAGCCACTCGGGCATCCCAGGCCACATGTTCCTAACAAAAACCCAAAACCCAACAAAAAACTCAAGAGGGTTTCCTCAAGGAAATAGCACGTTGCTTCCTATAGCTCAACTTTGTCACTTCTGCAAGTTAAACATGCTTAGGTCATTTAATATCTTTGCACAGAAATTGTTTCCACTGCACAGGCCATCCCTGTGTCCCTTCCTTTTATGTTCTACTGTTCAGAATAGGAACTGCCAATTTTATTCACTTCATTGTTGCGCTGGCCTTTGGAACCCTGACAGAGGCCCAAAGCTTACACTGAAAGGCCTGGTTAGCACCGACCTTCAGGCAGAAAAGATGATTAAGGCATCACAGGAGAAAAGAATATTTAACTCCAATGACTTATGCAAGTGAGGTTCAGTAAATAACAGAAGAGCTCAGCTCAGCCAAGCAGGGAGACAGTCAAAGGTAACAATGGCTCTTCAAAGGACTTTGAAGTACTTAGTGGTTCAAATTCCCCAGTCCACCTGCACAAGACTGAACAGCACAGAAGAGCCCAAAATCCCCACTTCAAGGCAGCCTGAAGTCAGATTTTACACTGGAACCATTTTGGTATTTGAATGACTTAAGATAGAGATCAGAGACAATGCTTAATTGAGGAGAGGAACACTTTGCTGCTTTTCCATTATGCTGGCAGAGAATTAGCACCTTCTATCAAATTTCTGCTTTTTCAGTACCTGTGCTAATGACTCCATACCTAATACAAGGGAGATTAATAACACCTAGAATAAGAATGCTCTTGTCTGAAGTAAAACCAGCTCTGTCATTAATCCCATTAGATACTACAAAGTGCTTACTCTATTCAACAGGCTAGGAAAATAAAGGTCCATCTCCCTGCAATTAACTGTTGAAACAGTGTTCTAATGATAAAAGAATTGGAAAACACGCCTTTTAATAAAGGACTTTAGGAAGTCTTTCCATTCAGCCTATCAAAGAAGGTTAAAGGATGCCTGGACCAGAGTGTTTTATCACAAAGAGAACAGTCACTGAGACACTGAATTCCTCAGTCTGAGAGAGATGTAACAAGATCCAACAACAGCAAAGAGAAGCCATAGCAATGCAGACTCAAAATATATATATTTAATGTAAGTAACTGACCACTTTAACACTTTAAGCAGAGTCACAGAAAACTCCTCTGGCTTTTGGGGACATTAACAAGTAGGAATCCACAGCAGGATGGCTGTGGGGGGCTGGACACACTTTTTAGCTTCTGCATCTATCCTGCACTAGATTTAGAGCCCTTGATGAGCTGTGCTGCTGTAACACAGTGCCCTGGCTCCTGTACAGCAGCAGGGATGGAGGCATCCCAAAGATGGGTGTTCTGGGAGGTCGGTCAGGGGCTTGGCACTGAGAGCAACTCTGCCCACAGCCAGCACAGCTGCTTCCCCCTCCCCATGCTCAGGGAACACACACAGAGGCCTGAGAACTTGCCTGGAAAATGGAGAGCTCTGTCCTGCCTCTGTCATGCTGCTTTTGATCTCTACAGTCCTCCCACAGAGCCTGCAGAGCAATCCCTGGGACCTTCCCTATAGACTTAATACTGGAAAGGGGGGGAAAAAAGGTCTCCCCCCCCATTTATCCTGCAAGCTGCTACAGAACAATTGACCTGTGTACAGAGAGACCTTCCTGTTATGGAAAGGTGCTTTTAAATAAAGCTAAGTGAGTTCTCTACTGTATCCACACATGCTTGCTGCAAGATTTGCATCACCATTCATTTTTCCTGGAATTAGCACTTTTGTTAGAGTCATTCCAGTTCTCTCACAAGGTCTCCTCCAGTCTATTTTGGTTCTGTGATTATTGATTTAAACCTGGCTGGATTTGAGACTTTTCTATTTTTGACTATTTGCTTCAGACAGCTTTTCATTAATCAGAAGGGAAGACAAGCTGGCAGACTTTGCCATTATTATCTGAAACTCAAACTCAGCTGCATGAAGCACTCCTTTAGATACAGCCTCCATTAATCACTGTTCTTATTTAAATCCCTTTGAACTCCCCAAATTCACACTGTAATGCTGTGAACTCCAACTCAGAAGGTCCTGACACTCCAAACAGACTTTGATGCATGCAGAACCATGAGATTTGGCTCTGACAAACCATCTCTGACCTCCACATCCCTGCTGGGGCATTTTTCAGTGTCAGCCATGTAGGCCAGCTTGAAAGCAAAACGCCTGCTTCCATCTCCTCCACACACCCAGGCACTCCCAGTTCAAAATTAAAAAGGGTGCAAACACTTGGCTCATCATGTTTTCAGTTGAGTCTGAATGTGGGGAATGTTAACATGAATTGTAGGCCCCCACCCAAATCCAGAAATTGCTGGATTGTAATTGTAATGTAAATAAGTCTGTTTTCATAATTGTCCTCTCCAACTTGCTCCAGCAACAGAACAGTCATCCTGCACGTTGTGCAACCAATGCCAACTGGTTTCAAAATGGGAGAGCTGGGAGCCATAAAGGCAAGCCTGTGCTCCAGCTGTGTGGATCCTGATCCTGGGTCCTACACATGTAAAAATAACTTCTGGCACATCATCCTACCGGGGCTCAGTTGCCCTAAAAATATCCAGCCCTCAAGCTTTATAGAAAAGCTTTATTTGGAATCAGAGTTCTACATACTCTGGAGAGATGCACTTTTCTGATTATCTGGATTCAATTAAACTATTCATCAAAAAGTTCTTTAATTGCAATCTCTGACAAGGCAATAAAGTTTGAGTGCAAACTCTGAAAGGACTTGCCCAAATAAGTTGCTTTTTAGAGTTTAAAAGTCTGAAGCATTAAAATCTTTCATATGCAGAAGTTTGGGGACTTTTTGCTAGTTTTCACCTGAGTATTTTATGCACAATAAGATTAAAAAGATGGCAAAAGTCTAGCTAAGCCTGACAGGTTTTTCAGACACTGAACCACCCGTGCACTTCTGAACCATAACTGCTCATCTTTCATGCTCTTTTAAATCAGAGTCAAGGAGGCAGCAGCTTCTCATTCATTAAAGGCAGGAGCAGAAAAATCTCCAAAATATTCTGCACGGGTACCAATTACAATGTGTTTACTGAGAGAAGACTTGCACAAGCATCTAATTATGCCTTCTCATGTGTTATTACTGCAACACACGGCCCCATACCATATGCTGATCAGACCTGGCTACAGACAGACGACAGTCTGACTAGACATAGCATTTTAAAGACTTTATTAATAAATTTTTACACATCTAAAGTACATGCTTAGTCACAAGTACAAAACCCACAGTATAAAATAAATTATAAATAAACAAACAAAAAAAATGAAGTACACATCTTAGTTAACAAAGCCTAAGGGCCCTGAACCCACTCTCCAGGGAGAGAGATGAGAAGAGGGAGATGAAAACAACCATCCCTCCAAACAGCAGTGAAGATGAGGTGCTTGTCAGAAATGTCTCACTGAAAGATTTTTGAAAGAAATGTTGATTTTGTTGAAGCATCTCGAAAAACATGCAAATATATTTCAGCAAGGGGGATCCCCCTGCCTTAGCAGTTTCAAAATTATCCACCTGGAGAGATAATTTTGAGGACTCACCAGTCTTATAGAATTACAAAATCACATCATATTTAAAAAACTCAGATGTGAATGATTTAGTGGTAGCTAATTATCAGCTCTCAAAGAGAGCAAGAAGACAAGGCACACTGTTCCTGCCCCAGTTCTCCACTGCAGGCCTGAGGGCTTTAATTCAGTCTGAGCACGACCATCATGGTTCAGATGCAGCTCTTCTTCTCTGTGGTATTTCCTACACTCGTGATGCTGAGCCACACGTTGAGATGAAGAAGCACAGCAAGGTTTTGGACTCACCCTAGCCCTGGATACAGAGTCAGGAGAGCCATCCCCTGAGAACTGCAGCCTTGCCAAGACACACTTCAGCTACAGCTCTGCAAGGGTCAAGCCCACTGCCATCAAGGACAGCATTCCATAAATCTCAGGTGAGTTTCTCTTATGGAGATCACCATAACCTGACCTTTGCTGACACACTGGCTCTTCTCTCCTCTATTAAGAAATCAAAAAGACGGCCAGCAGCCTTTCTCCTCCAGGCTCTTCACCACACTTCCCAGAGGCTCTAATCCATCTCTGGCACCTGGCAGCGGCAGAGACCTCACAGCAGACTACAAGAACTCTCTCCTGCACTAGCAGATTTCTGTGCACCACAACTTGAATATCTCCAACAATGGGCTGATATTTCTGCCAAGTCTTCAAAACCAGTTGCAGTCTCTCCTGCCTGGAGAGGACTCCAGGCTGTGGATGTAGGTGTGGAGGTGAGGATCAGCAGGGTGACAGAGAGGTCTGGAGTTTGCATAGGCCTTTCCTGCCTGTAGAGGTGCTTTTTTCCTTGGTCCTTTGCCCCACACCATTAACCTTGGTGCAGCTGGGGGCAAAGGTTGAGCTACAGTCTCCTGCTCATAATGGCACCTCTGGTTCCTGCCCAGCAGTTGTGCACAAGTTGGAAACTGGGGCCAGGTCAGGAGAACCCTCTCCCGTTTTTCTGGGGTTTTCTGCTCCCCTGGCCAGTGAAGCAGAGGGACAGCCGGAGGCAGGAGATGAGGTGGTGGGCGTGCAAGAACATCCTGAGGGGGAGATCTTCTGCCCACAGGGGGATCAGACTCCAAAGGCTTTTTCCCACACAGGTGCAGGACAGCAGGTGCCTGGAGCTGGGCTGGCTTAGGAGCAGCCCTGTAGGGCCAGAGTCCTTTCCTGCCCCGTGTTCCAGGGCTGGCCCCACATCCTGCTGGCACAGCTGGGTTTAGGGCCCTGGCTGCTTTGAAAGCCCCCCTAAACCAGAAGAGTCTTTTCTTGCCCGCAGGACGATCACCTGAGTACACAGGTAAAAGCTCATCAGGGACAACTCAGAAGGCTGCTCTGGCAGCAGAAAGCAAGAGAGTGTCAGGAGTGATGTGGGTGTCAGACAAGGAGTGTCCACCCATGGCACACATCCTGGAGAGAAACTGGGTTTGTGCTGGACATGTTTCCTCCAAGATCTTGCACTGGGCACCCCAGATTAGTCACTGATGAAGATTCTTGGTGCTATCATTTACTCAGGAGATTAAATGTCCAGGAGAATCCCTCCAGAGACCACCATACACAATTCCACTAACCCAATCTCCAGGCCAGAGGACTATGATGCCCCATGCACTATAAGCAATTCAGAAGTGTTTTCCACTGAAAACAAACCTCTGACCCGTAACATGTGTGGCTGGAACTTTTCAAGAGTTTTGAATTGAAAGGAGGAAGAGAGAACTCACAACAGAAATCTTTGTTTTGGTCAGCTCTCACAGAGTACCAAATGTAACCCTTCTAAAACAAGATGTATCAAGAACTTTGATGCAGATGATGAAACAAGATTTGGTAACCACGAAATTTGGCTTTTGCACAGCCAGCCAGGCAAGCAGGGCCAAGAGTGCCAGTTTCCACCACTCACTGTCCTGAAAGGTCCTACAGCTGAGGATGAAAAGCAAGACCATGATGCAGAATCCTGTGTACCTACAAGCACCCCACTGGCCAAGCACTTCACACAAAGCAGCTGAATACATTTCAAAGCTACATTTGCTTCTACTTTAGGTTTCTAAATATCCCCCTAATTATCCCTTTGAAGATAACTCAGTAAAATTGAATACATTTTGATGGCCAAATCTGGATACGACACAGTAACAAACACTGAGTCCCTGCCTAAATAACTACAAAACATAAAGTAGTATTTTTCTTTCCTTTTGAACTAGCAGCAAAGGAACTCAGGCCATGGTTCAAAAAGAATTGTAATCAAAAATTCAATACTTACATTTTTTCATAGAGGCACTTGCATCCAAGAATGGGTGATGGAAAAATTCATCTGAAAAAAATCAAGAACAATGACTCAGTGAAAGAAAACGACTGTAAGAAGTTTACAAAGCAGCTAAAGCACAGGAAGTTACAGTGTTATACAGTGATTTTTCCATGCAACCATGGAAGCTAACTGACTGGGTGCATATAGAAGTGGTCAAGAACACAGGCTGGAGACTGGAGACCTGCTCATGAAAACAAGCTGGGAAATCATCTGGATTCCTGGCTGATCAGGATGGTGAATCACCCTAACTGTAGGGATCCAGGGAGCTGTATTTATCACACTGCACTGCCACTCACTCCACAGAAGAATGATCAACAAAAAGACTTCCACTGAGTGATCTTCCATCACACAGACCCAAACCCATCAAGCACTAGGGTAGAAATGCATTTTTTAATGGCCCACCCCAGAACCACAGCCCCACAAGCCCCTCCCTTTCATATCAAACATAATTGCTGCTTCCTCCCCTCATCATGGGAATTCATTCTGCAGATCCAGGTCAAGAAAAGCTTCTGTCCTGGCTTGCTGAACACTCTCTACATGTTTGCCTGTCTTCACAAGTAGACACTTCTCCCAGCTCCTTCATCTCTGATTCACTGCAGGTCTGCCAGAGCCCTCTCCTATCACCATCAGCAACTCATCCTTTTGGGAGCGTCAGCCATGGATCAACACTGATTACTGAGCTCCAGCTCCTTTCCCAGAATGGATTTCCTGTTGCAACACCCAAGGTTTACAAACTTCTTCTGTAAACAGCTCCTCTTTGGTGACTGATCTTTCCAGAAAGTAGCAACTGGGGTTTTTGTTTGTGATCAGCCTTGTGATTTGCTTCTTAACCTTAAACAATCCCTGTCTCCCCAGCCTCTCCTCACCACTGCCATGCCAGGCTGCTGCAGCCAGAGTGCAGTGGTCTGGAGCTTAGCCCAAGACAAGGAATGGAAATCTTTGGCAGGGAAAGCTGGCATCTCACAGATTATATCTGCTGTGGACGGAGAACATCCCCATCCTGTGGGAGCTGCTCAGCTGCTGGGGTTTCCTGCTTCTTTTTCAGCTTGCTGTACTAGAGGAGGGTACCATCCCTCAGCCAAGCTGACTCAACTGAGGGGGTGGAAATGATGATTTCTTTCACTTTTCTCCCTCCTCGCTCCAAACTGCTTATTAACTGTGCTTGCAAAGCAAAATTTAAACAGCCCAGCTTGTAATCATCAGCAGGAAACTTGCAACTTGAAACTCTCCTGGGTTTCTTCTAGATAATCTTGAGATTGCAGAGAGCATCAGTTCCTGGCAGAACAGCAGCTGGGACACACAACAAGTAAATGAAGTTTCAAGCTGATGAGTTGCTGTTGTGTGACTCAACTGAGCTCTGTGGGAGCTCTGTGGAGGTCACTGTGACATCTCTAGGAAGAGGGTCTCAGGGAACAAGGAGCAGCAGGAAACCCTCTCCTCTGGGGACATGCCAATTTATTGATAAATATATGATTAAGGACAGGAATAATCTCAGTGCTGCAAGATGTGCTGTAACTGTTGTCCAGAGTGGTATCAAAAACTAGTATCTTAAATTTCCAAGAGTCAGACATGGACTCGTGCACTCTACTCCCAAAAGGTACAAAATCAGCTTATGTGGGCTGAAAAGGTTTGCCAGACAATTTCTGACAGCAGGGAATCAAGAACCTCAAAGATACCTTCCTTTGAAATGCCCAGCAGCATGATAGAGGAGGGAGAGATCCACAGCCCAGATAAAAGATCTGCAGGGAATAACCCTGCCAGGTGATTCTATCTGAGCAAGCCTGTCAGGAGTTTCAACCACTCATTTTTCAAAAGGCTCATTCTCTCACTGCTACACTCCAGTAACCAGTCCTTTGCATTCATCACTGGATAACTATGATCAGCCTCAGGTAATCCACAGCTGGTTTACCCATCTGACCATCCCCAGAAAGGCTTTCCTGGTATCTCTAATCCAAAAGAATAACAGAGGGTGCAAAACTATTCCTCTTCATCAGCTAGCGTGTGCTGCCCAGCAGGAAACAACCCACCTGAGGCAGATAACCAAACCAAAACCCAACAGAAAGCCAACCTTCAAACCCCAGAAATATCCAACTATTTTACCCCAAGTCTGACTAAAAATCAGGCACCTGAACACACACAGGATGTGTTTGCCTTTAGATGACCTGGTCCTTTCAGGGACTCAAGGAAAGTCTCCACCTCTGCCTGCTATGCTCTAGGGCATGGCTTTCCTAGGAGGTTCTTCAGACCTTTGAGATCAGCTAAAACACACCTGTAAGATGCTGCCAAGTCAGAACCACTGAGTTCATAATGACTTCTCATTTAGAAGGAATTAAGAGCTAAGAGGAAATCTTCATGTCAGGCAAATCAGGAGACCAAGACAAAGGCTTGGAGACTGCCAGCTTGAGCTCTGAGAACGACCAAGGCTGCCTTCCACAGAAACTGCAGAAGGAGGGAAAGGTCTGCAACCAGCTACATCTCCTGGCTCAGACTGTCACAGCAAACCCCGAGAAACAGAGGGTAGCGACTGGGTTGTTCAGTAAATGGGTGCAACTTGCAGCTCTGAGAAGGAACTGTGACAGAAAAGCACAGATACTCAAGACACATTTTACCTTGTAGCACACTTAACCACAGCTCAGAGAGATCATAAAAGCAGAAGCCAGGGCAGGGAACGCAAATAACAAACATATGCTGAAGGTGTGCCAAGTCTCCTTGGTTTACAAAATTGTACTGAAATCAGCAGTGACCTTTCCAGCACATAAACTAAAAGCCCCAAGATTATGCAACCCTCCAGGCACAGGTGAAATCCAGGTGTCTGGATACTTCTCCTTGCACCAGCCAAAAGCAGAGAAGCTTGTGCAGTTCCAAAAGACACAGAGACAGGGAGCAAAACTCAAACTGGAAGGAAGCCTTACCAAAGTCCATGCGGTCCTTATGATTTCGCTGCAAAAGGCCCAGCAGGAGCTGCCTCAGGTGGCTTGATGTCTCCCTGGGGATGCTAGGATTGAAAACAAAAGCAAAATAAGAGAGACCTGCAGTCTACTTGAACTGCTTTTGCATATTCAGCAAGGCAACTGGCAAATGCACTCACTCCGTGCCTGCTGGGCCAGGAACACCAGGAGCTCACTGGAGGGAGGCTGATCACAAATGTCTCTATTTTGCCTCTCAGGCTTTCAGTCCCCACTGCTATTGTGCAGGCTACAGCTAATTTTGCTTTAGTGGCATCTCCCATGGGCACCTCCAGATCCTTCCCTTCAGTGTCATCCCTCTGGTTCTCAGTTAAGCTCATTCCACTTGCAGGATTTCACACATAATAAATAAAATCAGTCCTACTTGCTCTAATGGGAATAAGATCAGTGGAACAAAGCAGTTTGCAAGGGGAAGCTTCCAATTAAGACACTGGTGGTGAAATGTATCGCCAATTACTACCATTTTATTAAGGCATTTATTTTCCAGTGCAGCTCGTGTAAGACTAGCAAGTAACCTTTGTCTATCTTCTTCCTTGATATAAAGCACATATTAATTGAAGGCCACTAAGATGTGAGCAACTACCACCTCAGAGAGCTAAGATTCATGCAGTTATTACCCCACTTTTCAGCATAGTTAGGAAGAAAATACTCTTTTCAACACCCTTTGCAACACAAAAGAGCTGGTAAAGCACTGTGCTCTCCCTCAGCCCACAAGCAGATGGAGGAGAGGCCAGGGCAGCTCTTCATAACCCCTGTAGATTGAAAAATGCAGGGAATAAATGAATGGATTAAGGCTGGGAAAGCAGAGTTCAGCTCTTGCATAAGTGGATTCAGCTCTGCTAACTTCCCTCCATCCCCAGAAGTGCTGCTGGGGGCTTTGGGCTGGGGCAGAGCTCTCCCAATGAAGCGTGGGTGGCTGCAGCTTCTCTCAGTATTAACTCAGTTTATCATGGCTGTTCCCAGCATGGCCCCCACGCTCTGCCAGGCTTCCCCCTCTCCCCACGCTGGGTCAGCTGAGGTAATGACATGTGTGCCCAGCACAGTAATTTTAGCTCTCAGTGGCTCTGCACGTGGCTCTGGCATCACTCAGTGCCCCGAGGCCAAGCCTGACCAATGCTGGGAGCAAAAACCATCTCCACCAACACACCCTGCCACAGACAGGGATAAAACAGAAGCTAGCCCAAAAATAGTGGGGGAAAAAAGGGTGCTAGACAGCACTACCAGACTCCTGTCCAGTGAAATGGGAGATGGGACACAAGGTATGTGTTTACACATTTCAGTACCACCCAGTTATTTTCCTGTGAAGCCATAGGCCTTGCTGGGGCAGCAATTTGAACCCAGCAATTCCAAGAACAGAGAATGATGGCAGCCATCCCTAATCCTTGTTTGTACTGGAGGAGTTGCTTTTCCATCTCTGATGCTAGAATGGTTTTGTGCACCTTCTCAGGCTGACACAGGAGGAGGCCAGCAGGATGGGATGCAGTGAGACTGAGAGGTTGAGACTCCCATCAGAAGAGGTGTCCCTTGGAAGCACAGTGTGTAATGGAATAACCCAAAGATACCACAGCCAGCAGCCTCCTGAAAAATGCATTAGTGCTGGAGTCCTGCAGCCCTGCAGTGTTATCATCATCATTTATTTATCTGTGACACACAAAGCTCTCATCCAAAATGAGTTCATTTCCCAGCTATGACTTTAACCTTGGTATGGTTTTAAAGCAAAGAAACAGGTACATCAACTCATGGACTTCCGATGGCACAACACAGATGGAGAGGGAGCAGATTAACAGCCTGTTTGTCTCCTCTTACCTCCCATGTCTGACACATCAAGCTTTGCTACCCTTCAATATTATTTTCTAAGGCCATATTTTTAAACATAAGCAACAAATCTGCCTCCTTGCCCCCATGACCTGGGATGTACTTCACCATGCAAACCAGCACAATGAATGGTAATGATTTAGATCAGCACTATTAAAATTTTGAGGCCTTTGGGCTTCTCCTGCCATGGGCTCCCCAGAATGCTCAGAACAGCATCTTCTCACCTGTCAGCAGCAGTAGAGCAGGCAGGGACTGCTTCCCCAGCTCATACCCAAGCCAAAACACTTTCCCTGGCCATGGCAAGGAAGTGTGTGCCAGCCTGCATAGCCCCAAGGAAAATGAAACCAAATCCTGGCACTGCTGCAGTGTGAGAAGGAGGTCTCTGGAGTAGTTTTGTGTTTCATCCTGTGCTGGCAGGGCTCTCAAGCAGTTTATTCATGTTTACTCAGGAATAGTACAGATTGCAGCCCATGTTAAAGAGACAAACTGACTTTGGGAAGAGAGAATTGCCATTTACACAAAGGCCAGTTCAGATCTGACTCCCACAGTGACAAAAGCAATTGGCTTGGATCTGAATTTTGGAAGAATCTGGTAGTTCAAAAGTGCAGATAAGTGAAAATGGCAAATGCAGACTGAGCAAAGGACTCAAAGGACTAATCCCTACAAGAACAGACGTGCTCTCCTCTTACAGCTGAGTTTCATTTCTCCCCTCACCTGCTCCATGAGCCAAACAACAGCAGGGCAGTGGAATCGACACAAGAAAACTTACTAATTTTATGGATTAATATCTCATTTAGTAAGAGAGGCTACCTTAAAGGTGAGCAGCCATGTTTTGGGCTGTATAGGAAAAAGAGAAGCTCTACTTTCTGCTCACACAGATTGACTCTGACTATACAGTCACATTTTTGCTTTAATTTGTTTCTTTTCACAAGTTTTACTCCATCACACCCTCTGGTTCAATCCTGGTAAAAATTTGTCCTTTCTCCCCAAATCAAAAAAGGAAGTACTTAAAGGGAAATTAACTGCATATCACAAGTCGCTGATAAGAGCTGCAGCTTTTTGATAGTTCCTTCCAGTTATCTCTTGGAGCTGTCTGAACTGATATGGGAAAAGAAAAATCCATATACAGCAACCCAATGACCTTCCTGCACATGTGGCTGCATTAGCAGCTCTGCCAACTGGGAGCCAACTTTCTGGTTAAAAAAGGTCATCCACATTTTAGATATCTAAGCTGAAACTTCAGTCCTGTCTCTGTACAGGCTGAGGTTTTCAGGGCAAGCATGAGCTTCTGCTTTAAAAGCTCAGAGATCAAAAGGAAAGACCACAGCAACAAAACCAAAATACCCTGACAAATCACAGCACTGAGCAGAGAGGTAACATACACCCCGTTGGGACGAGAGCAGCTCTCTTCCCCTTGGAAACTGCAGCAGTGTCCATTTCCAGGAAGGTTATAGTATTTCCCCCTAATAGCAGGATGGACACAAGCAGTTGCTGCCCTGACACGTGAGAAATGGGAATGTGATCTGCAGTCAGGTGTGGCAGGTTACAG
This sequence comes from Petroica traversi, assembly GCA_025920805.1. Taxonomy (NCBI): domain Eukaryota; kingdom Metazoa; phylum Chordata; class Aves; order Passeriformes; family Petroicidae; genus Petroica; species Petroica traversi. The sequence goes on from JAHLSL010000041.1 coordinate 6,575,910, forward strand.
CAGAGGCTGCAGTTTGGCTGCTCGCACGGCCCCAGAATTGCCCTGAGCTCTTCCAGAGGCTCTCAGCCTCAGGGCAGCCATGTGTGGTACAGGACATCCAGCTGGCTCCTGGAATCTCCAACCGTCCTGAATTTTTGCAATGCAGAACAACAGTGTCTGCAGAGACAGAACATCCCAACCCCAGCTATCTGCTGCCCTCGGACTTTCTCTGGGCCACGTCACTGCTGGTTTAAGGAATGGGAAAGGCAGGAGGCCAAATATTTTAGTCACCTCCCCAAGTGACAAGCCAGGAGCATGCAAGGACAGGTGTAAACACAGAGTAAACAAGTGCCTACAAACACTGACACTGGAAAAACGCTTACTTGGGCATCAGCATCTTGTTTTTCTCATAGAAGAGGCGCAGATCCTGTGGGCTGCTGGCCTGTAGGGGAGAAAGAAACCAGCACATGAAGCAGTTGACAATGAAGGAAAGGGATTAGCATTTCTATTTCACAGTAGCTCTGAAGAGCAGAGGCACTTTTCAATTGTGTGGACAAGCACAGACAATGAGAACCTGCAGCTTGCTTTAGACCGAAAAGTCAGCCCAGTGCTGCAGTGAAAATACAGTATTTCAACCTGCTGCCATTTTGTCCCTGACCTGGCTCTGTCCTGCTCTGCCCTTCCAAGGGCTGAGCTGCACTGCAGTGGGCTCTGATGCTCAGGTTTGAGCTGGCCTAACAGCCTCCCCCAGGAGACTAAATAACTGCAGACGTGAGGAGTCCCAAATGATGAATGGCAGATCCTGCTGAGAACATGGATTAATGCTGCAGGGCATTTAGAAAACAGGGAGCCTGTTGATGGGCAAGGGATATGTGAAGAGCTTGGAACGTGGAAAAACAGCAACTGAATTAGGATTTTCTACTTTAATTCCAGAAAGCCAGAAGGTCTCAAGCCACAGTTCCTATTTTATTTGTGCAGTAATATACACAACTGCGGGGGATGTTGATGACAAGATTCCAAATTCTGAGCGATGGGATTAAAAAAAAAGGTGGGGGCTAGGCACAAGGGGTTTACAGCTGAGGTTAAAAATAAAATCACCAGCAGACAAGCATAGACACGTAAATATCCCCTAACATAAATTCTCCATTTGTTTTCATGCAATGAATAATACAGGCCAGTAAATTAACCCTAGTGTCTCGAGCTTTTCTGCTCAGGCAAAGTTTCTTTCTTAAAGGCAGAGCAGGCTGGCTGGCAAGACACAGACATGAAGGCACATAAACAGGGCAGGAAGATCAGAGGGATTCATCTGCAATCAATTATTAGTGCAGCAGAATGTGTAGGAAAGTGTGAATGAGGAGGCAACAGGCAGCTTCTCCTGATGTTCAGGGCAGGCTCAAAAACCCCTCGAGCCTTCCACCTACTTCAATTTCTAAATTAGAAGCATTTAAGGTCAATTAAGATGCTTAAAATGGCAAACCAGACAGGCCAATCTGCAGATGGCCATCAAAATACCACTAACACGGTATGGCTGGAAAAGCAGCCACATAAGATGCTGTTTCAACATCACCTACTCCCTCTGGCTGAAGATGAAAATAAAGGATAACTGAGAACTCAGGAAAAAAACCTCAAGAGAAACCAAAGGGAGAGTCTCAAAAGCTGATAGTATCAACACACTGGTGTAGTATTCATCAGGGCAATGTTCTTTACACAGCCTTACCAACAGAATCTACACAGCTCTCTTGTGGATTTGTACCAGTAAATGCTACTGGATTCCTGAAGGAAGGAACAGACATCCCGGCTGTCTCTTCTGCAATAATACATGCTCTGCTATTCTCAGAAACAGCAGGGACCCAAAGAGAAGGCACAAAAATAATTTATCCACAAACCATTAAAATGAATGCAGAGCACCTTGTTACACGGATGCCAAACTGCATCATAATTTCCAACTGCTGCCACTCAGTTTGATTGAGAAAAACTCCATTTTACACTTTCCCCTTGCAGATCTTGGAATGTAATTAGCTTAATATCTGGCAAACTTTAGGGAGGCAAGCATACACACTGCACCAAATGGCCTGGCCACATGGCCCAGAGGGATGACAAATATTCCTGGTACAAGGAGGGGCAGAACTCCAGCACAGGGAGGGAAGGGCTCATTCACATCAGAGAGATACAAGCCTTGGCTGTTTGCTCTGGTCATTTCCTGTTGCAACAGCTCAATTGTTTCACAAATACAATGAAGCTCTGATCTACTTCAAACACTGTTTTGTCAGAAATTTTCCTGGCAATAAAGACAGAGTATATTCAAAGCAGCACTTATATGAAGCCCAGTTCATTAGAAAAGGTTTCTAAGCTCTGGCTTGGACAGAAACAAAATTCTCAATGAAGTTTTCCTCCTCTTCATACAAATTCAAGAGTTGTCCCTGCAGGGATGCAGTTCCTCCACAATTTGCTCTCTCAGTACAATCCCCACTTGCTCTGCAGGGATCACACCAGGCTGCCAGGGCTCCTCCCCACCCAGACCACACTCCCTCACCTGGGCTGCCCCTGGGAGCCTGTGATTCAAGGCAGGTCTCCAGATTCCAGGGGAAGGGAGTCATTCCAGTGAGTGTCCAGCACAGACAGCCATGGATCACCATTAATTTGGTAAAACCAGCTGCATCTTCATGTAGCTTCATTATTAACTGAGTCACACAGTTCTGCTCCCACAACCTGTCCACTGCTCTCTTGCTGTCACACAAGTCATAAATCACTTGGACCCTCAGTCACTTTGCTCACCTCTCCTTCTAATAAATACTGCTTCTCTAAGAAGCATGGAGGAAAAAAAAAACCCAGAAATGTTTGTAATACAGTAAAAATGTCACTTGAATTCCCTATTTTAGGAAGTTACGAACTTAACTTGAAACCTGCCCAAGAAAAACACCAGGAAAAGCACACTTTAGGTATGTAACAACCAGACCATTCAAGGTACACAGAGCCAACTTCCACCTGAGGGACAGCACCCATCTATCAGAACCAGGGATGCAGAATGGGCAGCTCAGCTTTCCCTAAGGCCAGGAGGGCAGAGCAGCAGGTCAGCTCACACCCTCAGCCCCCCTCTCATGTCACTACAGAGCAGCTGCATTTTGGTTTTGTCTACCCTTTCTATATATAGAGGCAATTGGACAGATCCAATCCTGCCACTCTGTTACTTTGTCCTGAGCAGCAGTGGAAATATGTTGAGCCAACAAAGGCATTCAGCAGAACTTGCCAAATCCCCTTCAGTGCTGGCTGCCTGGAAGTGAATTGCATGTGAAAAGCAGGCAGGGTGGTGTTTCCAAAAGCTCCCAGCAGTGGATTTGTCATGCTTGGGCAAGGGCTGGATGCAAAAGCCCAAGGTTCAGACAGGAGAGGGCCAGAGATATTCACAGCTGCCTGAACAGCCCCGTCTAGTCAACACTCCATAGCAGGTGTATGGTATCTGCCCTGCTCTTTGAATCCTTTCCTTGGGGATTTAGAGGTGCAGAAAGGGAATTTGGATATGCTAGAAAGAAAAAATAAATAAGTAATATTGTTTCTAGCTCAGTAGCTCTAGGAAAAAGCTTGAAAACCTGCTGAAAATACTTTCTGATATTATAAGACTCCCACAACCAAGTGGCTGGCATTCAGAGGACCTGAAAGCCCAAGGACCAGAAACAAGTAAACAAATAAGCCACCCCCTGAACCTTTTTCTTCAGCAGTCCACGGATTTCTCTCTACTGCCAACATGGTAAGACCCACAAACACTGGTCCAAAAGCCAGTGGCTCATTGTCTGCAGCAACAAGTCAATCATTGCACCCAGTCTCAGCAGAATTACCCAGCAGTTCCAGGAATTCCTGTCCCCATGGACACAGGGCACCCCAGAGGAACAGATCTGGGAACAGAAGAGCAGGCTGCCTAACAAATAAACCAGGGGTTCAAATTCTTGGCATAAAATCCACCCTTTCCTGGTGTTCCTCAAGGCATTTCACAACATTGCTGTTGCTGTAAGTGATACATAATCCTAGTACTTATGCAGACAGAATTAAAGCAGTGAACTTGGTACACCAGACTTAGAAATTAATTTTTCACCTAACAGCTAGCTGGGATGAGAACACAAACAGGCAGGTTAACTCTTTCAGAGCTGCCAGACCAGGCAGAAAAACATGCATTAAATCTCTTGTCACTTCCCTGCCCCTTGGCTCACTCTCCCCCAGACACAGGACACCATGTCCATAGAAAGCTGGAAGATTCATGCAAAGGCTCAGACAGCAGAGAACCTGTTTTCATGGTGTTTAGCAGGATCTGATGTCCCACTGCCAGAGCCAGCTCTGACACAACCTACATGTGCTCAGTGGGGTGTCTGCTTACCAAGAGCTGCCCAGATTTAAAAGGGGTCACACAACAGAAGCCACCAGAAAAATCAGTGTGGTTCCTCCCACACAGGGGAAAAAAAAGAGATTGAGGTCATTTAACTAATCATATTTAAAACACCATCTGACAAGGACTAGATTGATTTTGGATTGTTTTAGACCTTGTGTAAGTCTTTCTTCTGCTGCCTCCAGCTTTGCTTCTGGTTGTCACAGAAGCACCACCTCACAGTGGGCATTGGGTCCCAGTCTCTTCAGCTCAGGTAAGGAAAAGAACAAACCACTACATTCCCAAGGCACCTCCCAGTTCTGGTCAGCAGGAGCAGGAAATGCACTGTTCAAGTCCTGTCCTCAGTGACAGAAATGCAGGGATGTGAGTGCAGACCACTTATTAGGCAAGGCAAATTAACAATTCCACATTAATACAGCGCTCAGCAAATCTGTTTATAGGGATTATGAATCCCATTAATCTCATCCCTATGGCAGTCTCACTGTTTTGTTTATGGGCATGTTTAATACAAAAAGCTCCTTAAGAAAGCTTCACCAGCCATCCTACCAACTGTTCACATCTGAGCATCAGCAGCTTCTTTCTTGTCTGTGTGCACTGAGGCAGGGAAGGGACAGGAATGGCTCTGGGAAATTGCCTTGGGTGACCCAGCTATAGTTAATTTTAACTCTGAGACAGCCAGAAATCACGTTCACACACATACACACATCTCTGTCTTGATTTACAAGCACTTTCAGGATTGACAGCTGCCTCAGCCTTTCCACACCTTTGATCTTTTCTCCATCTAACCCATTTCCCCAAAGCCCTATTTTATTTTTAGACAGCTCATTCCTCCTCACCACAGATAACACTGGAGTCCTTTTTGTTTGCATCCTCTTGAAGGTGCCTCCTTGGCTCAGGCAGTGACAGCACCCAAACACAGCTCATTTCATGCCACCGAGCTCCAGATTCCCATGGGAATCTCAGCTAGACCAGATGAGGGGCTGTCTTTGCCAGCCTGGCAGGGAAGGCACAGTGAGGATTTAGCCTGAAGAGGTGCACTCAGAAATCCAGTTCCTGGCTTCCCTGTACAACTGGGTCTGCTGGTGGCACTCTGGAATCTGCCTGTTTTCTTCCCACCCATTGGTTGACATCCCTCCCAAAAGCACTCATTCCTATTCATGGTGTCCCAATCACCTCTGTCCACTACCCTTCTTTTCTCCTAAAAGCCTTGTAAACAACAGCTTCTTGCCTGCTCAGTGACCATCAGCAAATTCTAACAACACAGTCACAGCAACCAAGACAGAAAGCCAGTTAAGCTTTAACCAGCTTCCCCTGGACAGGCTTTTTTCACCTGGATCTCAAGCTGGAAGGCAATTTGTGGCACAAATGGCCAAAACAAATAGATGGGGCACAAAGAACCATCTGGGCTGAGCTCCTCTCTCTCCCTGATCAAACATATCCACAGCTGCTACTGCAGCCACAAACAGGGCCTGGCATTTTGCTTCAAAATATGACCTCCAAAAGAGGAAAGGGTGTGGGGAAAACAGAAACAGAGAAACCAATAACCCCATTCCCAGCCCTACAGCTGTTTAGGGCAAAGAGTTATCTAATGAGGCAAGCACAAAGCAAAGTCAGGAATTGCTGGGCAGGGACTGAAGTGTCCTTTCACTGCCCACTCCAAGGCAGGGTATTGCCATGCCTCAATCAAAGAACCCCAATGACTGAGTCACCACATTAAATAGTAATTAAATAATTTGAATAAGTAGGTATCAAGGTGCCTTTAGACACTAAAAGGCACCAAGACACAAGGGAGAATTCGTGCCAAGCTCCCCTATGCATGCAGTTAAAGCTTGCTTTCTCCTCCCCCACATTTTCTTCTTAACATACAAATATTTATTTTCTTTCATCCTAACATTAATTTTCTCCTCTCAAACAAAGATACCAACACTGATGACAAGTGGATGCAGCCAGTAAATAGAAGGCATTCAAAAGTTTCAGTGCATTTTGAAGTGTTTTAAAAAAAGAAACATGCAAAGGAAATGAAGTCTTGCTCTAAATAGAGAGGAAGCTGGTGGACAGAATATAAAGCATTGGAATGGAAGATTCTTATAGCAGCAGGGAAAAAATTACCCTGAAGGAAAAAAGAGTTCTTGGCTCTAGACAAAACCTAAACATACCATTAGTTTACTCCTGTATTTGCCCACTCTTTCCTGCAATGGATTCAGAACTCACTTTATCCTCCCCGATGATGTAACTGCATAAACATTCCAGGTCTTGTGTGAAATCCTAAAGAGCTGTGGAACTACAGCTCATAAAGTCTTTCACTTCATAAAATTTGCTTTATTACATGAGCATATATTTCCCTCAGACTGACTTTCTTTTGTGCTATTTGGTTTTGCTTTCTTTTTATTAATTTTTTAGAGTTTGTTGGGGATTTTTTTCCATTTTGTTTTGTTAGGGAATCAGGATAAAGAGGTGTCAGGACATAAGAAGAGAGGATCAGAAAACAAGGGGGGAAAATCTGACAAATACAACACTTTAAAACAGCAATTTCAAGGGAGAGTCTGTTGATCTCATTCAGAGATGGAAGAAGTAAAGTAACCCACAGGGTGGTTAATGATTGGGAACGAGAAAAACACACTGAATCGAGATGAATTCCTGCTATGGATGTTGAAAAATGTGTGAAGTAATTTTGAAGCAACAGGCATAAGGCTGTGCTGAATTCTCCACCATCCAAAAACTTAAAATCAGAGAATGCTGTTCACAAAGAATATGCTGTAGCTCATCCAGAAGTTATGGCATTAAGGACAGGATGAAGCTTTGCAGGGCTGAGTTCTATTTGCAGGGGTTTGGATCTGATGAACATAAATATTTCAGGCTGGAAGAGACTGCTGTTAGATGACAGATAAGATCATTTCGATATTATCCTACTTGACTGCTCTGAAAACCAAGTTGATTTATTTGCAATACACTACTTACCACCAAATCATCCTGAACATTAACTTGCAATTACAATCTTTCTTATAGTCCTTCCATATCCAACAGAATTATAATTATAAATCATATACTGACTACAGCTGTAAATAGAAACTGATTTTCTAAGTGTAGGCCTAAAAAAATCCCCACTGCTCCAACTGATTCATGGTAATATTCTCAATAAGTGACCCTTCCTAAGCTCTTGTAACAGGGAAATACTTCAATGAGATAGAGCCCAGAGAAGAGTTATATTCTAGCAACACATCCAGCATTACACATATAAAGCACAATATTGTCAAGCCAGATCTGCACAAGGCTGAATCTATAGACTTGGTATCACATGATAGAAGCCTTAGAGTAACCAGATTAGAAGTGGAAAAAAAAGAGATAAAAAAGCAGGAGAGTGTCATAAACATCAAATCTAAGCAACTCACCTGGAAAGGAGCCTTTCCTGTTAGACACTGATAAATGATGGTTCCTATACTCCAGAGGTCAGCTTTGGCATCGTAGTGTTGTGACATAATGACTTCTGGTGCCTTTTGGAGGAGAGAAGGGAAATTTCTTTTATAAAAAGAAGTAGTTTTGTGTTTGTTTTTTTTAGCAACTCAAAGAGAGGTAAGTCACTACTATGCTTTAAAATCTCTTGAGCTGGATTCCCCAGTAACCATGAAAGATTTACTCCCAGTAAGTCTGTAACACTATATTGAAAGGGCCACTTCCCTATTTAAGTGGGGGAACAAAGACTTTCATTCAGAAGAGAAAACTATATCCTAGTATTATGTATTTTGGCCAAATTCAGTACTTCCCCTTCTCCCAGTGTACCATCCGCTAATTCCACCAGAAGAAGTCCCACTGAAATCACAAACAGATCTTCTCAACCAAAGCAAGGAACAGCACCAAGAGCAGCAAAGGCTCCCACAGCACAGGTAAATCCAGCCTCCACCCTGAGCTGCACCACTTGGAACTTCCCTCATTCAGCCCAAGATGGCAGCACACTAATTAAGCTCCAGGCCTGATGCCAAGGTCACAGTTGGGGTTCAAAGACAGAGTTCCAGTCCAACAGCTTGAGCCCTGCTGTGCCTCAGACTCTGATTTCTAATCCCACACTGTGCCCTCAGCTGCTCCCTCCCAGGCTTGTTCCAGGAGCTGGAGACAGTGCAAGCCCCCAGAGCCCCTGGCTCAGCAGGCAGAGCCTCAGGAGCAGAGGAGGGACAGGAGGGCAGGCTGGCTAATCCCCTGTGTTTTCAACTACAGATTTCACTGCAGTGCTGCCAGCATGGAACAGGATCAATTTTTTAGCTTTGTTAGAAGTAAAGGCCACACGTAATGGAAAAAAAATGGCAACAAGTAAATTGTGGACAGGAGCTCAGTCTGTTCCCAAGGGAAGCAGGCATGACCAAACAAAGCCAAAGCAGCAGGACAAGAAGTGCACAAGGAGGTTTCAAGTCTTGCAATGGCATGGATCATACTGGGGTTCAGACAGAAAGCTCCTTCTGGTAGGGGTAAAATACCTTTCTTTTTTTTTTAAAGAGCAAAATGAAACAAAGCAGCAATAGGCTGAGAGCTAAAGCAGGGAACAAAGCCCTGCCTTACCAGCAGATGCTCCCAGGGCTCCTCCACAAGACCCACAACAGCAGTAGGGAGAGACTTCAAAACACTCCCTAAATCCCAACTGAACCCTCCCTTCCCATCTTCCTTCAAATCAATCAATAAACAGAGAACAATGTGAAACACTGAGATTTCTCGTAACATCCAGAGTTGTTTAAAATAAAAATAAAAACAAACAAAAATTATCATTGCTAGTTTCCTCCAGCCCTTTCAGAAAATAAGCTGGGTGTTTTCAATTACTTTCACAAGAGACTCTGAAAGAAAAAGTATCACTAAAAATAGACAATTCAGGAAACCCTCACAGGGGAGGAGGGTTACATCATCCTCACATATAGCAGAGTTCAAATAAATATCAGGCTTCAAAAAAGGGAGAGGGAGAAGTCTGTTTTCCTTGAGGTAGTTCTGTGAGACAGACTTGTACTATGTACTACGCAGAGCAGCACAGTCCAGCCTAACTGTACCCAAAGACTATAGACAAAAAACTTAGGAGTGGATTAGACTGTGTTAGAATTAGGTGCCTTTTACCCCAGGGCACCTGTAAAAACTTCAACCTAAACTGACTCACATCATCTTTTTACTTTGAGCTCAGACACCCACGTCCCCAGGAACTATTACAAGTCTGGCTTTAACATTTTTATTTCTGTCTAGTTTTCTCATTTTTCCTTTCACTGACTTGATGTGACATCGAGACCTTGACTGCTGCCATGAGCACAAATAAGAGATCACCTCATCATAACATGATCCCAGAGTGGGAGTACAAAGAGGTCAAAAAGGAAAAGTTTGGTTTCTTATACACATCAGTTTAATAGTCTAAATAGTCATCCTGGAAGCGTGGTGTATCCACATCACCTGAAATTAGATGACAACACAGGCAGCTGCTGTCTGACATTACCAGCAGCCAGAACTTTAGGAATCTCCCTGTGTAACAGCTGGTTTCTGGCAAGTAAGTAAAATTTCACCTCTGGGGGAAAGACTAGAGAAAAACAAAGTCTTGATTTTGGGGGACAAAGCAAGAACAACACAGAACATCCTGTAGAAAGATCACACTTACCATGTACATGGGTGAACCACACAATGTTGCTGCCATCATATTGTTCTGCAGGTAGCGGGCAAACCCAAAATCAGCTACAAAGAGAAACAGAGGCAGGTCAGGAGCAGACACCAGGTACAGAGAGCTTGCACCTTCTCCAGTTGATTCTTCCTACTTTACCTTCACTTCCCATCAATCTTTGTAGCCTCTATACCATCTTAGCAAGACTTTAACAGCTCTTCTTGAGCAGCAGCATCCTTGTGTTAGTTATTAATGAGTACAGACACTAGGAAAGGGCAGACCAAGCCCCAACAGTATCCAGATGAACAAACTCCCATCCCTCCTTGAGGGATCAGCACCCATTTGCCTGCAGTCTGAAATGTCAGCTGGGAAGGCTCTCTTGACTTCAGTGAGCATGTCCCAGTTCATAACCAGCCAGTTCATCTGCTGCCACCTCAGCCTTTCATTTGGGGAACTGAAAGTTCCCCTCCATAGAAAAGGCTGTAATGTGAAACACATCCAGGAGGAACCACTACTCACCACTACCCACATTTCTAGACCAGCCCTACCAAAATGAGTCTTATTCTGTTCTTTAGAAGGGTACCAACAGTGCCAACCCCAGCACTAGGACAGAAAACTCAGCCGCAGTTCACTTATCAGGTAGAAAAGCCAGGAATAAGGAATACTAAGATGAATTACCTCTGCAGGTTACTCAGCATCTGATCATATGACACTGAGATGTTCCCTCAAGGTTACCAGATATTTCAAGCTAGGACATTGACACAGCTGTTTACACTGTCACCTGTCACTGATGAAGTGGTACAGCCAGATTCTCCCTGGACCATGTATTCCTCAGGGAGCACAAGGAGGGTTGCAGGTTACATCACACCCAAGAGAGCAGCTGTGCCCACAGCCCTCCTGCCTGTGTTTGCAGCTCCCACTCCCTTCCTTACAGATAAATAACTCTGCACTTGACACAAAAATCCAAACCAAAACAAAAAACACATTAAAATGCTTCAGTCAAACAAGCAGCAACATTTCAAACTTTTCCACTGGACCTCATTTCCCAGTTGAAGGAAAGCACGAACAATTTCTCCACAGCACAAGGTTAAGGTGAGGAACAGTTTTCCCTAATTGGTATCAGCTTCAGCTCTGAGTTGTAACGTAAGCAAAAGCCCACGTGTGAGGGTGATATCATCTTATTTTTGAGGGGCCACAGGGAATATGTGTGCTCTGTAACTGGATTTCTGGAGCACTCATCCCAACTACTGATCCATCTGTGCTGCTTGCCTGATGTGCACAATGTGAATTTCTTCAAGATGCAGCTAAGAAGCCTGTCTGGTTCAGAATGGGGAAAACCTCCACTTTTGGGTCTGTCTGATGGCCAGCCAGGAGGGCAACCAGTGTCAGGTCTTCCAACAGCAACACTTAACCTCAATACTTTTCAAAGTTGAAGACAAAAGTCACAACTTCTGCTTATTTCTTGGTAAGCCTGGAGATTACAAGCCAATTAGGGCAGGCTGGTGTTTGTTTTTACTGAGGGAGGCACCATTCACTGGGAGCAGAGCAAGGCCTGCCCAATTCCTTTGTGTTAAATCTGAGTCCTGGCAGAGCAGAAAGGTTTTGCTCCTACTGCTTGGAGGCAGCTGAAGGCCACATTTAGCAGAGGAACTAAAGATGAAAAAAACATGAGGGTATTTTTAAAATAAGTGCAGCAATGCTTTTCTCCTCCTAGAGAGTTCCCCAAAGAAAGATTGAGGTTTCCACTTATCCATCACCAACATCCTGAGTGCTCAGGGTGACATTTGTAATGGGGTCTTACCGATCTTTATGCGAATGTTGTTGGGATTTGATTTCCTGCCTCCAGCATAGGAAAGGAGGATATTCTGTGGCTTCAGGTCCCGATGGATGATGCCCTTGCTGTGCAGCATTTTCATGGCACCTGCTATCTGCTGGAGAAAGAGCCTGATGGTGTCTTCACTAAGTGTCCGCATAGCTGGGAAGGAGGGAAAAAAATAACCACAAATGAAAAACTTACAATGCCAGTTCTCTGAGGAGCCCAGAGGGCAGAGTCTCACAGCAATTAGCTGTAATTTGTCATTTTATTCCCACATATGATGTCTTTTCCCCACACACCATTTCTGAATGATTCCTACGGGCAACAAGGGAGAGCATTTGCATTCCCAGCTTATTCTGTGGTCAGGGCTGTTTTCAGCCCCAAGTCTCTCACGGTGAATTCAGGCCAGCACTGAGTGCTGAATCTGGGTTATTAACTGTGTCCAAAAGTGGCATCTGGTGAGGTTTAGGGCTTCCCTCAGCAAGAGCTGTCAGGCAGATCCAGGCAAGCACCAGGCAGGGCTGTGGCTGCCTGTGAGCTACAGTCAACAGCAGCTGGATACCCAAGGTCAGAGCTTTGTCACAAAGACTAGGTCTAAAGGTGGAGCTAAGAGGAAAGGCAATTAGGATTAGGATTTACGCCTGCAAGAGTCATTAAGGCTCATGCTGGACCTGGGAAGGGTTGATAGGTTAAATTCACAGCAGGTATGGGCACATGGCCAGCAGGGATCTGTACCTTTGGCGTATGAATCCAAGTCTAGGCCTAACCCTTGTGCATCATCACCAGAATCCTAATCCCAAACCCAGTGTTCGGATGAACCACAGTCCAATACTTAGCAACAGACCCTACCAAATGATCCCTGCAAACCATCACCTGCCACCCTCCACCCTACATCCACAGATAGAGCAAGAATGTCTCAAAATGCTTTCACATGCCAAGCTTTTTGAAAGAATATATTAGTGATCAAAATCTGCAAATACAGAAGTTCTGAAATGGCCTCTCCTGAGATACAGGCTTCCCAGGGACTGTGGTGTGAAAATAAATATTGAAGGGATTAAAATAATTTTCAACCGGCTCTTCTAATCAGAGCAACACAACATCAGCTCTCGTTATTTTAAGAACTATACATATGAAACCCTTGCCAAAGCTGGGAACAGCCTGCTGAACAAACCCCAGGATCAACAGTGCTACCAGCCTTCCTCCTTGTCAGCCACTGAGCAAGTCAGCCTCCAAGCAAGCACCATTCCACTTGAATTTTGTAAAAGGTCCCTGTAAATTACTTGGGACTTCATGAGAGTTTTTCCAGCTGTTCTCTAGTAAGACATAAAAACAGGCTGGCAGGAGCTTCAAAACACCACTCTACCCAGTCAGCTAGAAGGGAGGAATCCTTATAAAAACACAGCTGAGGCTGCACGCAGCTTTAACACACCACAGGAAATTAAAAATCTAACTTTTAAAATACGTGAATGGGAAGCAGCTAGGGACACAGATAAGTTAAGCAGCACTTGGAATAGAAAATAAACTCCCACAACTCCCAAGCCTCACTGTTCTAGGAGGGACAAGCACAGCTAAAGTGTCACCATGGCTATCAGGTGGTCCTGGACTCCCAACACGTGAGAGCAGTGCACATGTATATAGAGTTTCTCTCCCCTCACTGAGCCTTTTTCCTCATGAACTGGCACTCAGCTGCAGTTCACAAGGCTCCTCTCCAAGAAGGGGAGACTCTGTGAAGGGATTTCAAGGATATTAAGAGGCAGCTCCTATGCAAAACACACTTACATCTTCTGAAGAAAGCACTGCCTCATCTTTAACAAAGCTTTCCCCAACCTCCTGCTGAAATATCTCAGTGTACTCAGTCCCATACCATATTCTGTCTATTAAAAGTCCAGCATCTCCCAGCTGTGCTCAATATTCTTTCCAAAAAAAGGCTCTGCAGTATTTCCACAATTTATACTCAAGGACATCTATTCAGGAATGGTTAAAACACCATCTTTAAACAAAACATCAGGAATTCAAAAGGTTTTTCTTTCCAATTCAGCTCAAGCCCAGGAAACGACAGGCTGATCACCCTCCCCCAAACACGAAGCAAAACTTGAAACTTGGTAATTCTTATTACTAAGGCAGCAGGCAATTACCAGCTCATGGCTAAATACACTCCCTGCCTCTAGCAGAGGAGCTGTGGAGAGCCTTGTCCTGACCTGCAGAACCCGGAGTGTGCCATGGCTTTAAGGCGTTACCCTCTCCTTTAGATAATTTGGTGGCTTTAAGGCTAACACAGCACCAGCCACCAGCCCTCAGCAAAGCAGCTGAGCCTCCCTGATGTGAATTCTAACTCTTTGTAACACCAAAAACAACAACATCGTTACCAAGATCAGAGAAATCCATTCACCCATAGAAAACAGGGCTTCTGAACGATTTGTTTCTGCAGAATTTAAGCTTTTCCACTTCACAGACGTCTGTACAAAGTTCTCAGCTCTGCAAAAGAACTCTTTTCCTGGCACAGAGAATCTAAACTGGCATCTTGAGCCTACAGACATATTTTCCCCCAGTGCAACTGCAGTAGCAGAGTGGAACTACCATGTTGCAGTGCAGCAAAATAAGACAGTGGTCTGCTGGATCCTCTGGCAGCATTATATCTCACAAATCCAGGTAGGAAGGCAGGGAAATTGAGGCTCTGCCCTCAGGAACAGAGAAGGGGACAGTCAGTTCCTTGGGGAGGGTAGGGGCAACACCCTTTTACCTCCTTCCATTAATAAACAGGCTGTAACACTGGAAAACAAAACTCCTTATCTCTCATACTCAGCCCATCAGTCTACTGTGTGACAGCAGCAATCTGCAACTGAAGGACAGAAACATAAATACAACTGACATTTCCAGTGACTTCAGGATACTGGTCTGCAAAAGTCCTCTCAGAACAACTAACAATAGCAGAGGGAAGGAGAAAATACAGAAAACTCATTCAATTTAGGTGCCATAAAAAAAAAAAACCAAACCAAAACAAAAAAACCCCAAACAAGTGAAGAAGAAAATAACTCTCTTCCCTTGCTACGTTCCAAACAGGGAACTTGTAAGTCTGTCTCTGCAAAAAAGGGATATTCTCATCTTCACCAGAAAACTGCTGGCAAAATATTAATCCTGCATTAAGATCTGGGCATCCCTGTGGATGTCTGTGGTGAGCAACACATTCTTGCAGAGGATGCTGTTTCATAAGCCCTACTCTGCCATTACTGAGAAGCAATAATATCCCTGTGTTTATTTTCATGGGCTCTACTTCAGTGATGAGGCACTCTGCTCACTGCCTTGGCTGCTCAGGTCAGTAGATCAGAGAAAATATTTACTCTGGGTCACTGTGGAGCCCACATACCTTGAGCTCTTAAGGTAGAGAAAAAGGATGAAGCCACCTAAGAAGTGCCCTGATCAGCCTGTTCTGAGAAATTCAACCTGCAAGAGGCTGCCAGGTAAACTCCAGTAAACAGCCCTGGTCAGCTGGTCCAAGAGAAGATGCACTGGAGTACACCCAGTGACGTTGTATTACAACATCATTTTGGAAAAGTGATTTAGGAAAAAGAACATCTCCTCTTACCCACAGGTGTCACAAGTATCTCTAACATGGGACCAATCCAAGTCACACTGAAGTGTGAGACCAAGCTGACTTGTTTGGGGCCTGGCTTGTACCCACGCAGAGCATGGTCAGTGACACTCCTGTGAATCTCCTGTACAAGTCAGAAGATTTATTCCAGATTTATCTGTGATAGGACTAGACCTTCTTGATTACCTGGTTGTAGAGGGAGAAAAACTACAGAGCAATGCTTCACAGCTCTGGTTTTCAACAGAGTCCCTGCACCACTTGGGATGGACTAGAAAGATCAAAGTTCCCTGTACGTGTCGTGGTCAAACCAAGAAATTCTCTGTTAGAATAAGAAAGCAGCAACTTTAAGAAAGGTCACAAAAATGCTTTTATGAAGTGTCTATAACAGCTTGTGCCAGTGCCAACTCAGAGAATTTAAGAAGGAATTTCAGACCAGCCTGCTCTGACCTCCTGAGTACCTGGAGACACAGAATTCCAGTTATTCCTGTACAGAGGCTGCTCATTTCTGGAACACTTCCCACAGCTCTACCACACACAGCAGAGACCTGCCACTCTCAGCTCAATACATGATGGCCTCCAGTGAAAGCAACAGCCAGAGATCTCCCAGGAGGGAAACTGCATTGTACCCCTAAAGGACAACACCACAGCAGCTCTGCTGAGCAGAACAGACACAGCCTTGGGTTCTAGCACAGGGATGGGGAAGCCCAACATCACAACCCAGCCAAACACACACAGCCTTGGGTTGTAGCACAGGGATTGGGGAAGCCCAACATCACAACCCAGCCAAACACACACAGCCTTGGGTTGTAGCACAGGGATGGAGAAGCCCAACACCATAACCCAGCCAAACACACAGTACCCTGCAACGTGCACCTATGCACGTCCTCCAGTCATGAAGACAAGGAGAATTAGAGTGCCTTTGGATTCAACATGGAATTACCATATTGCCTAATGCCTGTAATTAGAGGGCAGAATGGATCTGGAAGCTTACAAGCAACTCATTCAATGAGAGGCAGGGGATTTGCATGTGCTGCTTGCTTAAGTGTTACAGGAACTACCAGCACAAATGTCTGAGGAGCCAGTGGGAAAGTAGATGTGGCAATTAAACACCATCAGACAATTATCAAAATAACTGAAGCAGCACAATAACCGCTCAATAGAGATGAGCCTCCTGACTACCAGTCAAATACTGAAGAAATAGAAACCTTCCAAGATGAGTTTTCAGTGAAAAACCGTTCCTGTCAAAAGACAACGATGTACCCACAAAAGGAGTAGTACAGACCAAAAGATTTTCTATAAATCCTTGTTTCTGTCATTTGTTTCCATAATTTCTTGTTTACACACCCAGCTTTGCCAATGAGAGTGCACAGCCTAGTGCTTTAAGATCAAGGTTCACTTCATGTGCATGAAATCTAAAAAATTTCAAAGCCCATGCACTGGTAAAAATCTGAAGTTTCACTGTTCTTTGAAAGCATCTCGTTTACAAAATTTGCATTTGCATTCAAAAAGAAAAAAGATACCAAATACAAAACCATCCTCCACTGGTGTTCATAAGAGCATCACTAAAGATGCTCCTTTTAGAGCACAGCAATACCCAACAGTTGAAAAACATTTATCCAAGACAAAGCACAATAAACCTGGATTTTAAAAAACAAATGCCTGTCACTTCCATCTCACCCACATTTTAAATAAACAACACACATAAAAGGCAGAATATTCTTTTTCCTTCAAGTACTAAACCCTTTCTGAAAATTCAAATCCACAAATAGAATTCATTACCCTGTAGGAAGAGTGTGACATGCTGGCATCAAGCCCCAAATTATCATTCTAGGGACACCAACACTAGCTGTAGGGCAAATGTAAATTTATCTTTTAATCCTTCCATTTTTGCCATTTCCAGGCATCACATACCTAAATAAGGAGCCTGAAGTATTTATCCAGCTGACTAGCTTTTAATTTGAACAATGTGAACAAACTTTGTTTAACCATGACCCAGAGCCACACATGAAATGAGATTAATGTTGTCTCTTCACATTTAGTAATCTTCTAGTTAACATGCAAAACAACCAGAAAGCTTCTTTAAGGGAAAAAATTCAGTCAGAAGAAAAAAAAAGGTTGTGTGTGAGTGCAGCCAAGTATTTTGTTAAACATTTTATACTGAGTACTTTTTCTAGGTACTCAGGTGCAAGGTGATTTTCATAAAGGCCGGGGTCCTGTACCTGTGCTGCACTGAAAGACACCTTGAGGGATTGCCTGAGTCCCAGCAATACAGCTGGTGATCTGCCAAGCAAATTTCATTTGGCTTGATGGCAGAGACACCCTGAGTCTCACCAAAAGGTTCTTCAAGGCAGCAGATACCTGTGCTACTCTCCAGAAGACCCCAAAATTAGTGGGTTTTGTCACCCCCACAGCTACAGCACAGCCAATCTCAATATCCTGAAACAGGAAATATGTTCTGTCCTAGATGTGGGAACACCTTAGGGGTAAACTCAGAATATACTCTTGGGATCTTATTTTAATCCAACACTACAGAACTGCAAGGCCTCAGTATAAATAGCTTTTTGCCACTAACCAAGAAAAGACAAACAGTTCCCCTAGCAGTGCTGAAATATGTTTAACCTATATGGCCATTGTAACTAAAATATGTAACTATTGACAACAGTCACTACTGACCTACATAGAAAGGACTACAAGACCAGCTTTTATTGTCATGGCTTCTCAGTTTTCAAATGATAATGAAGGGGGAACCTCACAGAGAATATTCTCCATACTGTTGTACTTACTGTGAAGGTAGTCTGCCAGGTCACCACCATTACAGTACTGCAAACAGAACAGAATGCTCAGTTAATGCAGGGCAAATCAAAGATTAAAGGGAAAAAGAGTAAACTTCAGTAGGATGTCAGGCTTATCACAATATTTAAACATAAATAATCACATATGTGAATATACATATTCAGAAGTTGTCAGGGAAAACCCCATTCCTGTGGGTTTCTCTCCTGTCCTAATTCCCCTAAATGTTGCATGATGATACACCAGCATGAACCAGCTTTTGTGCACATCCGTGTTCCAGCACATCAGAGAGAAAGGTAAAACCAGAACAAAGCAGAGGGGTCACCACCACTGGAGACACCAGCAGAAAGCTGGCTGAGGAAAGCCTGGGAGTGGACACAGCTGAAAACTGAAACTCCTCACATCAATGTTCCACATCATTAAGAAAAGTCAACAAGACGTCAGAGTGAGAACTGCAGAGGAAGGGCAACATTCAGAGGCTCTGCAGGTAAGCTGTGTCCAGAACATTCTCTCAGGTGTGGGCCACACTCCATGGCACCCATCTGACCCCTGAGGTTCAGTGTCTGACTGCTTAAGCCTGTGCCTGCACAATGAAAAATCCCCTGGCTGCTCTCTGCACCCACACCCTGCAAGGCCTGAGCTGCAGATTAAATTAGCAAAGTCTCACAGGTGAGACTGTCAGCAGAAAGCACCACTTGTGAAATGTGCTAGTCTGTTTAAAACGAGTTAAAAAAATTAAAAAGAGAAAGATGGAGGGAAAAGAGGTTAAAAAAGAGAAAGACACACTCACCTCCATAACCAAGTAGACAGAGTTTGCCAGTTCCTAGAGAAATGGAAAATGGAAAAATAAGACATTTATGCACTGAAATATTTCAGACACTTAATTGCTATATTTCCTTTTAAACAGATAATCTGTTCTCTGCTACGAGTCAGATTGAAGAAAGAGTAAAAACATTATAGGTTAATTCCTGGAAGACTGCTTACTTTGAAAATGCCAGGTATTTAATCATGTTATTGGTTTGTGAGTGTGCATCTGTTTAACCAAGCTGATCTCCTGTATTGTGGCTTGGGTCTCCATGTCCTTCTGGGCTCCAGGGATTAACAATGGCACGCAACACAGATGCTGGCACACTGCTATCTTAGAGCCTTAATCATTTCCACATTTAACTTGGCCCTTTATAGCAGCTGTGCCCACATGAGCAGCACTAGGCTGAACAGAAAGATAAGAGCAGAACAACTTCAGGACCTGCAATTCAACCCTGTGGCTTGAAAAGTGCCCAAGAGACTCACCTTCCATTAGAGGGCAAAAAGGAAAGATCTCAGACAAAAAACCTAACGCTTGCCAAGCAAATTTTCTCTATGCCTTAAGAATGCCATTATCAGGTGGCTAAAGCCTCTGGATTGTAACAGGGATCAACACCAGCAAAGCCCAAGGCCAAATGCTCACCTTCCTAAGTTCACTACAAGTGCAAAGTGCTGCTCTTACCACCTTAGCTGACCAGAGGCCTATAGGAAACATGCATATACCCATACTACAAGCATAGGATAGTGCAGACATGTCCCACAAAAATACAGCACCACAGAGCCACAACAGGAACCTTGGTGGCTGTTTAGCACATGGTACCCCAGCCTGGCACGTGTCCAGTAGAGCCACCAACCACTGCCAAAGGACCGACATGAACACAGCCACATATTTCAACCCTGGGTAGACCTAGGAGGCAAAATGACTAAATCCTGTTGTTGTAAGAGAAGTTGGACATAAGTAGAACTGCTATACAAAATCTGAAAGCTAGAAGTCACTCCTAAACTCAAGGCCCAGCTGCCTGGGTGAGTGGAAAAGTCCTGAAAGCAGTGACAGAGCAAGAGATTCCATTTCCAGGGCTCCAGGGCAGCATGACTTTACTCACAGGCTGTTTAGATACTGGAGCACCTGATTCCTCTTCGACCTGAGCCATTCAAAACCCCCAGCACCCACCCTACAGCTGTTTAGTTTCCAAGCATTCTCCACAGCCCTTTCACCCTGCCCTGCCCACAGGACTCAAGCCTGTACCAAATTCCCTGCCTTTGACAATGCCTGGACTCCTCAGCACCTCTCACTTTCTCTTCTATCCTCTCTGAACCTCACAATGTGAAATCTGGGTTTCCAGATGTTTGCTGAAGACTGGTTGGAGGAAGAGAAGGAGAGAGGAAGAAGATTAATTATCTGTGATTTGAGAGACTCAGCCAGAGTTGAAGGGGAACTTGCCACCTTCCCTGGAGGGGCTCAGGTGTCCACCAGAGCACAGGGCCACCCTCAATTCTTACAGCTGCTCTCCATGCCAACCCTAGAAGTCCCCTTGTTTGATCAAAAAGCAAATTTCTGTGATACTTCATGAAAGTGTTTGTTGCACTTCCTTGCATGACAAACACTTCTTTCAACAGGCTTTGTTTTTCAACCTCTGCATTTGAAAGCAGCACACATGAAGTCATCCAATTCCATACACACTCTGGATTAAGTGGGAAACCAATCTGTGATTAAAAGCACCAGCCCAGGGAAGCTGTGCAAGAAGAAAACCCACAGCATCATCACAAGCTTTGAACGTGACAAAGCACTGAGGGAGAATTCTCAGGAGCATTCAAAACCCACCAGCTCCTGCTGCTCCAAGCAGGAACAGCAGAGAGTCAAGGTTGATAAACGACACCCAGGACTTTCACTTCTACAGGAACTCCAGCCCCAGATGTACCAGAAGATAGGAGATACACCAGAAGTGCCATGCACTCAGGGAACCCACTGCAGGGCAACTGCTGGGCACACAGGAAGTGTCTGAAGTGGTTTTTGCAGCCCAGACCAAGTTCATCACTGCCACAGAAACAGTTTTCATGGACACTTCTTGGCTAAACATGCTGAGATCATTGCAGCTCAGAAACTCTGCACTTTAGTATGTATAGTGCCAGTAGGGTTTGGGGAAGCTCAGAATATCATTACCTATACAGAAAATGAAGAGGAAACAGAGCTTACATAAACCAAGCCCAGAAGATATTTGTAATAATTTATTAGCCAACAGCTAATGTACACTGTGCAGTTTGGTTGTTTTTCCACTCTACATTATTTAAAGACTCTGCAAACAAACATTACCAAGCAAATCATTGATTTTGGCAAACCAGTATGTGCAGTGACCAGGGTTAAACAAGGACCTGCCCAGGCAAGAGAGATGCCCTGCTTCACTTTCTCAACAACAGCATGACCTTGGTGGTTGGTGGTTTTATCTCTTCACTTGTGTTGGTGTGATAAGAGGGCAATGCCTGAAAGGCTTCTAGGAGAGAAGTCAGCATCACCAGCAACAGCACCCTCTGAAAATTCAACCTCACCAGGCAGAACTGGCTTCACTGCTGCACCCACAGCAGCAGAGGAACATCTAGCAAGAGTATTTTCAGATCACAGATGCCTGTAGCAGGGAGAACAAACTTACACATTTGCAGCTTCAGCATTTCAAGGCCCACTTACCAGAAAGAGATTTGTAGAATTTTATCAACAAAACTAAACGTTTATTTCAAGAAGGGTCCCAGAAACAAGCTCATGTTTGGAAAAAGCCAGTAGAGCTTATTGTGGTTAAAATAGATTCAGCTGTCTAAAGAGACTTCTGGTTTCTCAAACGGGCTGGTGGACTTCTCTCAAGCTGATTCAGCAGCAGAAACTACTTCTTGTCCATTTTTATCCTTCCACTATATTTATGATTTTTCATTAACAAAAAAAGAAAAAAAATAAGGCAAGCCAAATTTTGCAAGCTACCGGTTTCTCTGAAATCCAAAGCAAAATGCCCAACCCACTCATTTCCACATCAAGAAAAGTATTACAGTTTGCTGTATTTCTGCAGAGGCTTATGCTCAAGAAGTGTTACAGATCATTTCCTCTGGACTTCTTATTCACATGTGCCAGTCCACGCAGCCAAGCCTAATCCTGTCACTAAACAAGTTCAATGAAGGGAACAGCACAGACACAATCCCTAACTTTTCCTGTCATCACAAAGGGCAGCAGTACCCTGACCATGCCCCACAATAGCAGCAAAACGCCTCTGCCAAAGGCATTAAGCTGATAATTAATCAGTCTGGATCATTGCCTGACTTGTTCTTGAAGCAGAGGCCTCAGCGATGAAGTTACAATTTAATTGAGTGTAAAAATAGGCAACAGCCTCTGCTGTCTACAAATAACACACATCTGCTGATGGAGGACAAAGAAATGAAGAAATCTCATCTAGCAAAACACCACAAATCACCCCAAGATTGTGCTCTGCTCAAACTCCTCAGTGTGACACCAGGAGACATGGCATTATGGACATTAAGACCCAACAGTTCTGTCTCCCTTTAAATTTTCTCTCCACCCATGCTGGAAGGTGGCATGATCCTCTTCTTGGAAAGAGTGTGTTTAGGTGTGTCCAAAGGGAAATGTCTGGGTGTACCCACAGTTAGTCATCCTCCTACCACAGCTTAAAAAGTCTCAGAGAGGAATTTTCCTTAGAAAAATCCTCCTCTGCACTCTACCCCTGCACTCAGCCTGCCACCAAGTTTAAAAAGGTGCTCAGGAATGAAAAGAAAGTGGAAATTTGGTTTCACAACACTCCAGGACACCTCAGCAGTGCAGTGTTCTCACAATCTGTGTGAGACCAGTGCTGTAGCAGGCTCTGGGGTAAAACCATCAAAGAATGACTTCCACCTCACACAAGGCCTCTTTTCTAGGGCAACTGGGGAATGCAGGAGGAACACTGAAGGTGAAGGGAGCTCCAGGGTCACATCCATGTGCTGAGCACTGTGGGGCTGACAAGGCTGCTGTTTCCTACAGTACAGGAGCCATATGCACTTAAGTCTCAAGACTAGTTTTGTTTCTCTCCTGGATGTTTGCTGGCATCTCTGTGATGGCAAAAGTTCCTGGCTGTGCCTGTCAGGAGATATCTCCCATGAGCTGCCAACACTACCTCTCCAGCAGCACCCAGAGATGCTGCCAAGCAAAGATAATTTTGCTGCACACAGATCTCTCTAAGCAAGGCCAGGACTTAACCAACTGGATCAACACAACAGAAGCAAAACACAAAGCTGAGGGTCTGACAGTGGAAGATAACACCAACTGAAAGCCAAACTTTTCCATTCCTTTTTTCTTTGCTAATTCCCCCACTCACTGCAGCAGAACCGCTGCACACCACATCCTCCTGTTTTGCCAGCAGGATCTCATGGAGCCAGTGCCCTACTGACCTGGGGTCTCCAGTCATTGCTTTTTGACAGTGGTCCTGGAGTCACAAACACAGTCCTTAACAAGCACAACTCTGCTTTACAGAAGCCAATTCTTAGGGCAGTGGCACCTATAAAGTCCCTAGCTCAGGCAGGAGCTCCCAAGCCAACTGGGTTTGGGAAAAAAACACCTGCTGTTCTCAAGAGAGAGGGGAAAAACTTTCCAAAAAGTAAAATCTCCTAGTATTGTTTCACTGTGGCTCATAGCTTGGCTTGAGCGGGTTCACCTCTGAAAAGGGAAAGGAAAACAGTCACGCTATGCAAGGATTATCTTCTGATGCAATTATTGGAATGGAAGCAAGATAAGGGACAATCAGAAGTGTGGGAGAACCTATCAGGGCTCATCCTTTGGAAAACCGATCTAAAGCAAATAGCCAGAAGATATTCACATGCCTTTTGACCTCAAGTGAAAAGAAAAACAGTTCTCAGAGCCGCTTGTGTTTCTGTTCTCTGGCCCTGGTAATCCTCCTCATTCCTCAACCTCATCAATAAGGAACTCAAGAATATTTTGAGCAGGCTTCCAATTCAGGAGACAACTCAGATGAAGAAAGGTAAAACCTACTGCTACTGACTGGAAAGCGTTATTTCCACAGTCAGCAGATCTGTGACTCTTCAAAATAATGAGGGCTTCTAATTTCTTAATCCCATTGAATATGCTTCACAAGCGAGACCTACCAAGGACCACAAACTTCTGCACTGGCCATTAACTGCCTTCTGCTTCCTTCTGACCTGCCAGCTTGCTCTAGGACGTGGAGCAAGCAGAAGGAGCCCAGAAGTGGTTTATGGATTGCAGCAGGCAACTTTTTGTAGTACTGGAAGAACAGTGATGCCAAGGGTCAGCATTGCCCCGTTCCAGGCACCACTGTACTCTCTGCTGTTAAACAGACGAGCTGTTACAGGACAGGTTGTACTTCAGGGCAGATTAAAAACAGCAGGAAAACCATTCTCTGGTACTACACAGGCTTCAGGAAGGGAAGAGACTATTTCCCATCCCCCTGGCAACAGTTCTAAAGTCTGCCTGCATGACGTTAGAAAATAAACAGGACAACGTCATGTCCGTGGAGCTGCTCTTTTCCAGGCAGCTCCTGCCACCACAGCCAGGTGGGATCACTGCTGGTGAGGCAGCTCAGCCTTCAAGTGACCTGAAGGAACTTCACCATCCCTTCCACTGGACATGAGCTTCCAGCAGGTTCCTTCAGCCCAGCCCCACCTGTCCCCTCAGGCAGTGGCAATGCTGGTCACAGCCCTGCTGCTGGGCTTCACAAATTCACTGCTGGCCTCAACCAAAGCCCTGAGACCCAACACAATTGCAGGGAGCTCAGACAGAAAAACCTGGCTCTCCTTGGCAGGCAGACGGGGCCTCTGCAGAGCAGCACATTGCAGCAAGTCACAGCTGGAGCCACCACCGAGCCCAGCCACAGAAACCAAAGTATGGGATTCCTGTCCTAATGGGGTACAAAACAAAGTGCTGGGTTTCACAGGTCACAGAACTTCCAGGCAAGACCAAAAACATGCACATCAGAGCAAATTAAGGCTTGTGCTGCTGGAACACTGAGAAGCAATCCCTTCTCACAGCAGTCACGTTGCTCTGGGGTAACACTGCACCTCCTGCAGCATCTGGGCCCCCCCAGGCAGCCTCTGGGGAGACATCACTGCCCGAAGACCACTGAATCCAGGCTGCAGCAAGGATAAGAGAATGTAGAAGAAAAAGGAGCAGAAGAATCCTGAAAAGTTTGACTTTCTGACATGGAGTGGAAGGAAGTGGTTACCCTTTTGCCAACAGGCAGAATAATATCTAGAAGCTTTTTCAAACAAAAGCAAGCTCCTGTGAAAATGGCAATGCATTACATTAGTGCTATTGAGAGAGGGAACTTCAGAATTCTAACAACAATGACAAAAATAATCAAGATCAAATTTGCTTTTCTGTAGTTATTCCTCATCTCCTTCCTGTAACACAGCCATACTACAAACTGAACATTTAAGGTTGAATTCCCAATTACCTTAAGCTCAGTCACATGTTCTAGAATTAAATCTTTGCATACCTTAAAGCTGCATTTTATGAGCTTGCCCAGGGAGCAGGGGTGGTGGGGGGAGAGCTCTGGGTTGAGGTTGATATATCAATTTTAATCACATTCATTGAGAGACATTAATTTATTGAGATATGTGCAAATACAAGCAAAGTGACTCAGTCTCAAAGTTTGATTAATGTAGTCCTATTGATAACACTGGGAATTGCTTGTTTTTTAATGGTACATACTGAACATAATCTGATACTCTGCAGCACTTGTTTTGGTTTAGGGGTTTTCTTGTGTGTGTTTTACTTCTTTTTTTTAAGCAACTCTGAAAATCAGAGGTCCGACCTCCCTGTGGTTTTCTATGGCAGCTGCATGAGTGACTGGCCTTTACAAGTGTTCTCTCTTCCATCCATTTATTTCATACTTCACTCACCAGATTTAATAAAACAAACAAACTTGTTACCACAAAGGTGTGGAAGCAAGGAGTATAAAGAAAAAAAACCACGAGTTTTCTTTCAAATAAAAGCAGTCTTAATTTAAGAACGGAAAAAATCCAGTTAGTGAATGCCAGAGAAACATGAGCTGGAATCTGCAGTATTTAAACAACAGAGAAATGTGCACTTTTTAACATATTTAGTATGCTGGCTACCATTGCCAACCAAATGAAAAGAGCATCAAATGCAAATGAAGAGCCTCCTGATGGCAGGGGTGTGTGCAGGGTGAGGTGACACAGCACCCACAGGGACACACAGAGCCCACCCCACAGCCCCTGGGCTGCCTCCCAGCCCTGCCTGGCACCACTCCTGCAGTCCCGGGGGTCCCCATCACACCAGGAGCTCTCACTCCCCAGGCCACCAATGCACCCAGAGCCAGCTGGGAGGCTCCCCTTTCCTGGAGGTTTGTAAGGTCCTTTGCTAAATGGGATCTCTAATTACTTAAAATTATGCATCTTTCATGCCCCCCCACTGGAACCACACTGTCTGGTTGATCCCTACTATGCCAGCTCAGCTGACCTAATTCCTCCTGTTATTCTGATGCTAGGAGACAAGCCAGGTGCTCCTGCAGCCAGACTGAACATTATTGCCCTAAGCAACCAGTGATGCACAATCTGATTCATTCCTATCAGCCCCCCTTCAAACAACCTTGCTTGGCAAACAAATGCAGCTCTGAGATCCTCACTTTGCATTTTGACAGCATCTCTGTGTTTATGGTAGTATTAAAGGTCTGCACATTATAAAGCAGGAGACAATGAACAATTACAGTGCCTCTTTGCTATACACTAAGCACAGCAGAGGTTCCAAAGCTATCTATGGGCAGGGCTCGTCCCTGGATTCTGCTGTGAACATTTGTTAGTACATTTCTCAGACAGGAAAGGTAACATCTGAAGACAATTAAGATGCTTTCTCTTAAGCAAAGTATGTTTAGATCTGCACCTGAGAAACATTGCCTTGAAAGCCACGTCATCTACGTTCATTTTCCACCAAGTTTGCCATTTGCTACTGCTACATGAACATAATAGCAAGAAAAAAAAAAAAACACCAGCCAGACAACAGAAAAACATCAAGCAAAACCATATATGCTTATTCTGAAAGCAAAACCAAACAAAAAACCTCTCCTTGCCTTTGCAGAGCCCACCACTTCTACTGACCACCCCTGTCCTTCTCATTGCCACTGTATCTCACTTCTGGGATGGAGGAACTTTGCCTCATGGAAGACCCACCTCCTCTTCCAAGGACCAGCTTCTCTCAGTGTTTTGCCAATACAAACCAGAGCCATTCAGCTTGGATTCCTACCACCAGCACCAACCCTCTGTTTGCTGGTCTGCCTGCTCTGCAAAGCTTTTCAGTGGTATCAACAGGAGGGAAGGCAGGTGGTACGAGAAAGTGAGAGGAAAAGGGAAGACACAGGGAAGTGAACTGTACCCTCAATTCTCTACACAAGCTTGAGCATTAAAATGAGCTTTCGAGACACACAGGTTTATTGCAGTTTCACAGTTTAGCAGCAAGTTCAGTCCAGCCACAAAATTAAATCTTTTAATTAGGCTTTGGTTTGAGCCTACAAATATTTGAAATAAATTCTAACAGTGTTTTTCCACCTGAATTTAATCCCACCCAGCCACTGACTAGGAGACACCTCTTCCCATCCATCATCCAAATCTTCACCTCCCTTGCTTTGCTCACTCCAAATGTGTTCAGTCGTCACAAGGATTTACACTGTGGAAATGTTCATGGTGGAAACACTGGTAGAGCTTCAAGAGCAGCAGCACAAACAGCAGCCACCAGAGCTTTGCTATCAAACTGTGAACACAACAGCCTTCCAGTTTCCGATTACTCCTGGGAAACATTCCTCAATCTGTCATTATAGCCTGAGTAATGCTACCTTCCACAGGAGCTTTGGAGACCATTAACCACCACGTCGCCAGCTCTCCCATGACACCTTAATCATGTGAGAGGAACACAGGTATGTGCTTTACACACAGCATGAGTAAAACAGTGATCATAATTTCAGAAATGCGGCAAGACAACTCCCTCTAAAAAAAGCCTATGACTGAGGTCTATATTTAGTGGTCAACATTTGCTGGATGTTTCTGTGACCTGCACAGTGGGATACTTGGCTGGGGAAGCCAGCATTAAATCAAAGTTCAACACTACAGAACTCTCAGCTCTCCACAAAAACAGCCATTCTGGTCCACTAAACTCCCAAGCATTACCCTACAAAACTACTGGCAGAGGGTGGCTGCGTTTTCAGCCTTTCCCCTTCTAGCTCTAAATTAAGCCAGATCCAATCTTTAGTAAGAGTGATTCCCTTCAACAGATGCAAGGATGCTGACGGAGCAGGATAGCAGACACCCCATTCTTGTCCACAGCACAAACAGAAAGAGGATTGCTTGGCAGTTGAGAGAGCTGCACTTTACACCCACTCAACCAGGCAACCTGCCAGCTTCACTTGGGGATGGAATTAAAACAGGATTTCAGCAGGCAGCCTGACCTCAGGAGAGTGATCTCCCAGACACAGAGTGCCTCTTTAGTCATTCCAAGTGCCTCAGTGGAGCCCTGGCTCCCGAGATGGGGCATGTAAACAGCAGTGCCTGAGGAGCAGAAGATCCTGCATGAGGTGGCACGAGAGGTGGCGAGGCATGAGGTGACACTGCAGCAGCACTGAATCACCCAGCATCACGCTCATCAGGGCAGTGCTGCAGCAGAGGTGAGCAGTGCTGGAGGGCACACGGAAGGACACTGCTGTCCATGGAGCTCCAGGGGTCCCAAGGGACAGCAGGACGCACGTACACAAGATGCAGAGTAGCATGCAAAGGCTCTGTGTCAGATAAAGGGTGATGGTGCAGCCAGCACAGCACAACATCACAGCCCAGCAGCCACGGCTCTATTGATCACAAGGACTCTACACAGCAGCAGCACAACAAGGCTATTACTTGGCTCTCAAGACCAGCCCAGGGTGACTGATCACTAAGCTGAGAAGTGTTTGTTCTGCCACCCATGCCTTAATCCATGTGCACAAGAAAAAACTGCACTGCAAGGACTCTGTGTTCTTTGTCTCCAGGTAATACAGTCATTGCTGCAGAAATATTTTTGGTGAGTCTGCACCAGATGACTGAGTTAAGCATTTGTCTCAGCTCATCCCAAACTGGTGAGTATAATCAGCTAACTTGTCAGCAAAGTGAAGAAAGCAGACCCTCAGGTAACATGGGCTGAGCCAGAAACGTCACAGCACAGGGCCTTGTGTGACGTTAACACTGCATTTCTGCAATCAGTCCATCCCACTCATGCAGAAATTGGGGAGGAAAAACCCAACTCAAAAAACACCTGATATCCACTCAAGCACAGTCATAGCTAGGCTGCTTTAAGAAGCAAGCTCAGCTCACATACAACTAGGGGAAAAACTGTCAGTAAAATAATCCTTCTTATTTCATGCAGGAAAATGCTTTCTAATATCCTAAGCATGACATGTCCAGACTTGGCAGATTTTCTGCCCTAGCACCAACAGAGCCACACAGGAGATCTTCAGCTGACACCTATTCAACCTGGGACAGAACAGGGAGGGAAAGACCCCCAGAATCTCCCACTGCCCAAAGATCTTAGCTAAGTATGTAGGAACATCTTCCTAGTGCTGGAAGAAGTTCCCTGGCACAGAGTGCTCCCAGGATCTGACAAGTTCAAGGGCTCCCTTCCTACCATTGAATCTCCTCAGCAAATCAAGTGGTCTCTGATCACAGATTTAATGTCCTGAGACACAAAGGAAACCAAAGCAAGCTCAACACACCAGACCACACGTGCTAACCTTCCCCTGTCAATGAGCGTGAAGAGTTGAGCTGAACCTCAGAGTCATGGAGACCAGTTTTCCAGTTTCCATACCAAGTCTTCCCTTGGCAGAAACCATCATTTGCTGTTACTAATTTCCGCCTTAAGGAACAAGGGCTCATTTGGCTGTCTTGAGAGCAAAAAGACTTCTGGTACCCAGATCCCTCTGGACCACTCTACTCCACGTGACTGCTGCAGGCTGGGGACCCCAGCTGCAATCCCTCTGCAGGCCAGCTGAGGGGTCAGGTAGTGCTCAGTGCACTAATACACCCCCCACACAGTGTAATACAGCTTTTACTGCCTGCCAAACATCTTCTGGGCCTAGGAAAACCCACACCACAGCTCCATACAGACACTAAATAGACAGCACTTCTAGAAGAGTGATGCACTAAGATTTATCCTCTTTTTGAGCAGGGGTTCTTGCATTAAGTTCCTAAACTAATAACAGCACCTCTCATCAATATGTGAGCACATAATAATGGGAATATGCATATTTCATTCTGTGAGCCATTCTCACGTACTGATGCTGCTCTAAGAACTCCAGCAAGGGGATCTATAAAAGTCCACTCTCTGCACTTTTATGCATTAAACATTCACAGGAATCATTTATTCCTAGGAAGGTTCTTATTTTGTCATTATTTATGAACCAATATCACAAAGATGAGCGAAATGAGAAGGAACACAGCAATTTTCCTGGGTTTGAAGGATAAATTAAGGGTGCCAGGATGAGAGCTGCTTGTCAGTACTAAACATCAGTACTGCAAGGGTTTGTCTGGAGCAAATCTAGCCTTACATCAAAAATCTCACGTTGTGAGAGCTCTTGCTAACACAAGTTTTTAACCAGGAAAATGCAAATGAAAGTATCATTGGGTGTAATCACTCGCTTACAGCCAATGTGGTTTTGGTAACCATTTCCTTATGTGTAAGAAACACACGAGTAAAAGTCAGAGTCACTGTGGCAGGCAGTACAGAGGAAGGGAGAACACAAAATGCAATGACAGACAAAGCTACAGGGCAACAATAAGTTTCTCAGGAAGTATTTTTTCCCTTTTGCTCTATGTTGTAATACAAGAACATTTTCTGTTTTAGAAAGCCTACAAGAAAGAGTTCAATTAACTGCAGATATGATATTTTTGAGCATAAATACATAAGCAGCTATGAATGAAGCTACTGATCAGGTATCAGGGGAGCAGTGGGAGTAAGCAGTAGTCTTTTCCACAAAGTAAGGAAAGGTGGGCAGAATCCAGCCTTCCTCAGACCTGCACTTTTACCTTTGCAGATAATTTACTCTCACACAACTCCTAAGCAGACACAGAGCAAGCCCAAGCATTCTGACATATCAGACACACAACATATGTGGGTTAACTGCAACAGACTGTCTGGTAATAGATCACCTCGCCAGAAGACTGTCCACACCCAATGCCCCCTAAATAATCTCATTTTCTCTGAGAAATCAAATTACCCAGGTCATACAAGGACTCTATGACAAAGCTGGCAACTAAGCATAAACCTGGGCATGTCTTGAACCCTGGACCATTCTGAAGTTCCTGTTTTGTGCTATCTTACACAGCTTCTTGCTAAAATCTCACCAGACTACACTACTAAACAGAGGATTTAATAAAGCTCATCATAAAAGGAGAAAACACATTGCTGTAATTGTAACAGCGATGAAATTGCTCCTTTTGCAGAAAATGTCTTTGAGTTGCTTCCTACTCAGCAGCAATTTGAAGCAGGGAGAAGAATCTAACACAAGCTTTCAAAGATCTCAATAAGCAAACTATAAATGCTTCATACAAATGCAAACTATAGATAAAGTTCAGGAGCAGCCACTCACTCTCTCAAGTGAAAAGTTATTAAGTAAATTTAGAAGGTACAGAGAATGACAAGAACAAAAGCCAAACAAACCACGAGATGTAATGCCCCAAGTGGCCTGTGCCCACAGGAAGCTTTCCCAGCTCCTCTGCAGCACCCATCAGCCCAAAGGCAGCCACTGCTTGGGCAGATCAGCTCTGAGGGCTGGCCCAGGAGCAGTGCACAGCCATCCAAAGCAGAT
Source organism: Petroica traversi (assembly GCA_025920805.1). Classification (NCBI taxonomy): domain Eukaryota; kingdom Metazoa; phylum Chordata; class Aves; order Passeriformes; family Petroicidae; genus Petroica; species Petroica traversi. Next base: position 6,607,716 of record JAHLSL010000041.1, read on the forward strand.
TTCCAAGCAGCAACCCTGCTCCCCGCCAGAGCAGCCTGACATCCCTCTCTCTCCAAAACAATGGCAGGCATTAACCCCTCTGCAAGGCATCCCCTGCAGAGCCCCCTGTCCGGCAGGGACGGACCGGGGCTGTCCCAGCGCCGGGGACCGAGGGACACCGGGTGACAGCGGCGGACTACAGCCCCCAGCAGGCACCGCCGCGCCGGGGCTGGCACTCGCTGCCCGGGCTGACGCGGAGGCTCCGGAGCCAATCCACGGGAGAAGGAGGAATGTCAACAAACACGGCGGCCTGCGGGACACGTGATATCGACGACAGGGCAGGACAGCGCCGATAAGCCACGCCAGGGCCAGCCGGGGCTCCGGCGGTCACTCAGTGGTCACTCGCCCTGCGCTGGAGCACAGCCCCGCACCCACCCGCACTGCTGTTCCACCTCGGGCTTTGCATCCTGCGGCGTTATCTTTTTAAAAAGCATCACGAACGGCAAAGAAAACTTGCCCCGTTACCCATCAGGATTTGACTAAATAATCAAGGGGGAAAAAATAAAAATAAAGATCGTTGCATCATTTCCATATCGCAGCAGATCGGTTTTAGCCCCTCTAGATTAGATCTTCAGGGCTGACTTTGAAGGAAAAAGCAACTGTGGGAAACCACAGTAATCTAAAAATGTCTGCTGCAATTTTTAACACTTAGTGACGACCACAAGGACAACAGAAAAATGCAAATTAAAATCCTCTGGAGTTGAAGACAATCATATGCTACAAAGTCATGCTCACACTATTTTTCCATGGCCTGGGAAAAAGAAATTTTCTCAGAAGGGTATCCAGATGAGACAAAGAAAATAAAAGGATGGCCATGTAAAAAATAGCTACTGTTAACTTTATTTCTAACATTTTGACGACTTAAAAGCTTCCAGCATAGATATATTCACCATGCTGCATTTCACTGTGTATCATCCTGGCGCAAGCACCCACCCCAACTTCCAACTGCACATGAGTTGTGTGGTCCAGCCAACAACTAACGCATTATCTGCTGTGTTTGTTTATCTTTCCCTAACTTATCAGAAGGCTTTCCCCCACCCAGAGTACACATCTGAATACAAACATCTGTTAAAAACTGAAATTTCGCAAACTCCGTTCAACCTTTCCCAAATTTAGAATGCTTTGACATAATTGAATGTATTTACCTGGAAGTCATACAAGGCAACAATGTTTTCATGTTTCAATTCCTAGAAAAAGTAAAAAAAAAAAAGTCCATAAGCTAGGAGCAACAAAGGGCATATAGGACAAAGACTGAAGAAAATAAGTCAGTCTGCCTTTACCTTAAGAATTTTTATTTCCTTGCCCAGCAGTGTTTGTGATTTTGCAAGGTTCTTCTTGTTAATACATTTCACAGCTACTTCCAGCTCAGGTTTCTGAAACAGTACATAAGTAACACAAACAAATGTAAATTCCACCATTCATTCACATTAGGATAAGCAGCCTCTTAACAGGTTACAAATATTACTGAAAGTGTCTTGCAGCACCGGTAAAGGCCTCTCACATCCTAATGCCTTCCCCTTGCTTGTTCAGACTTGCCCTTTCCTGAATTATGCTTGTCAGCCCAAGGAGAAAAGCCCAAGGTTTGGGTTTTTGTTACTACTTCATACAATGATTATCCTCTTATTTAATCACTAGAAATAAATGCGCTGTGGGAGCCGTGGCTTATCCCAAGCACTAATGATGGAAAATCCATTGCCGGATTGGTTTCCTTTTATTTACCAGTGAGAGATTTCTCCTCCTCTTGGAAAAAATAAGTGGAGAAGGAGAAGACTTCACAGACACAAAAAAACCCCTACAAATTCCAAACAAACTAAAGAGCTCCCTTCATAGGCAGAGTGTGGGGATAATTTCTCCCTTGTTTTGGAGGTGAGGACGGGTTTTGGGTGGATCTTTGGGCACCCCAGAGGCAGCTGTCAGCCTCCCAGCCCCAAGGTGAAGCCACCTGCCCGGCTCCTGCCGGGACACACGTCTGCTTGGAAGAAACTCCAAGGAGAACAATAATAAATAACAATAAACAGCCCGAGCCCAGGGTGATGCCCAGGCTGGCAACAGCCGCCGCAACCGGAGGGGATGCGGTGACCGGGGCGCGCTGCCCCCAGCTCGGCCCAGACCATTAAATAAATAAATAAATGAAAAACAGAAAGGCGGGGGGGGGAGCGGAAATAAAAATCAGGGATTCTCACCTCTTTGTGCCTGCCTTTGAAGACGACGGCGAAAGCTCCGTGCCCGATCAGGTCCTTCCTGCTGAACTCAAACTTTCCCACCGTCTCCATGGCGCTGCGCCGGGGGGTCCCGGGGGCCGGCGGCGAGGCTGCGGCCGGGACGGCTTCAGAGCTGCAAAGGGACGAGGAGGAGGAGGAGGATGGCGGTGATGAAGGAGCTGCCTTTAAAGAAAATTAAACCTCTCCCAATCCAAACGCGACGAGGGCACCCCCCGCACCGCCTCCCCCCCC
>JAHLSL010000041.1:6610607-6631616 GCA_025920805.1 Petroica traversi
TTATCGACACGACGCTCTACCGATCTCTACGAGGGGGCCCGCCTGCGGCCGCCTGAGTCAGCGCCGCCGGCCGAGCCCGGCCCGGCAGAGCTCCTGCCTTGGGAAGGGCGCACAATCATGGGATGTTCTGAGCTGGAAGGGACACACGGTGATATCGAAGTGCGGCTCCTGGCCCTGCCCCGCACAGCAGCAAGAATCCCATCACGTGCCTGAGAGCATTGTCCAAATGCCTCCTGAGCTCTTGTCAGGCTCGGTTGTCACCGCTTCTCTGGGCAGCCTGTTCAGTGCTCAGCCACTTTCTAGCAAACAACCTTTTCCCGATGTCCGGCCTAAACCTCCCCTGTCACAGCTCCAGACCATCCCCTGGGGTTCTGCCACCGCAGAGCAGTGCCTGCCCTTTCACTTCCCTTCACAACCCCAAAGTTGTACACCACAATAAGGTCTCCTGTGCATCTCCTCCAGGCTGAACGGACCAAGTGATGTTTCCAACATCTAAAGAAATGGATCTTTTCGGGTGAAGTTCACCCCAGGAGCTGTAAAGTGTCCAAGTGGACCTGGTCCCAGCACCCTCTCCCCCAGCATCACCCACCTCCTCCTCCACAGGCTCCGGCCCTTCTCCACGCGCTCCTGTGCTGGAGTGCCACGGCTCCTCTGTGAGGAACCAGCAGGGCCTCCAGAAGTGCCCGAGGGTGCCTCCATGGAGCTCTCCTCTGATGGACTCTTCTCGATGTCCTGCTCCAGAGCTTGGCATGGAATCACTGCTGCGATGAGAAACCTTTCCTGGCCTGAGGCTGCTGTGGGCTTTGGCCATCCCCAGTCCCTGGCTGTGCAGTGCTCTCTCCTGCGGGCTCACAGGTCATTCCCTCCGTGGCAGGAACCTCTCACGCATTTGCCCCATCCTCTTCTCCAGGCAGCCCAAACCCATGCACACCACTTGCGCACTCTCTCCTGTTTGTACACTTCTCACAGCGTCACATTGCAACTGCAGAGAAAACACCACTCCTCGTGGCAGCACCGCTGCTCGCACGCTCAGCCTGAAGTTTGCTTTTTGCACAACTGTGTGGTATTGACCGGTGTATCGACCTGTGTGTCAGTGCTGCAGTGCCAAACACGCACTGCCCTGGCAGTGCCAGCCCCTCTGTATCTGCCAGCACAGAGGGTGCTCGGGCTGGTGACGCTGGGTGCCTGCAGTTATCACCGTTCTCGGCAGAAGTTGGGCACAAGCAGCACTTCACAGCGTCAGGACACCTTATCTACACAAAGGCAGTGGCTGACTGATAGGATATCTGTTGTCCTTGGTTCCAACATAACTGGTGTTCAGGTAGCCTTCCTACACTTACCATTTTCGTGGGAAAATGACAGTGTGTGCTAAATGCCAGTGTGAAAGTAGCAGTGACTGACTGGTAGTGATTGGCGTCTGGAATTCCAGCAGTTTAGTGCTTGTTGGGAGCTGAGAAAGTGACAAGGATATTCTTCAGAGGGAATCTGAAAACTGTCTCTGTTGAAGTAGCCTTTAAACCAAGACAAGACTAGTGCACCTTTGTGATTCCATCAGAAACGAATCTTACATCTGATTTAAAAAAATAAATATTCTTAGCTACTTGTTTTCTTTCACACTTCTGTATCATCCACAACATCTACAATTTCAGGCCTTTGTCAGTGATCATAAGGGGTTAATTTAAAAACGAATGCAGAAACAAGTAAAAATGTCAATCATTAAACTTCCCAGAAAAAACATGGTACTTGTCAAATGACAAGACTTGGGAATTAATTTTACCCCTTGTTAAAAGCCACAGTCTGTAATGCAGAAGGTAATGGTTGCAGAAGTTTAAGGCAGGAAGTGAAGAAAATGTTTTGAAACTACTTAGATGATTTCTAGGCAGGCAAAATCTTGTATCTGCCTTGGCTGGAAAGCAGCCAGAGCACTCTGGTTAGCAAGTGCACTCTTGCAAGGACTGTGGTAAAATCTCCAGTGCCCACAGGTGTTTCTGCCTTTCCTTCCCCAGCACAGCCTGGGGTGGGTGAAGACACACAGTCCTGGTGCTGGGTGAAGGAGGAAGTTGATGTGACTGCTGTTCAATTAGAGGCCAAAATATCCCAGTGATGAATGTCCTTTGTTCTGTACTGAATGTGCTTATTTGTTCCTTCACGTGCTGTTGGTTGTGAAAAAAAAAAGTTTAACGTAAGTTAGATTTGACTAAACCTGGGTCCTAAGGTAGCTCTCTGCATGCAGCTGTTTACAGAGCCAGGTGGCAAAGTCAGCTTCCTCTCTGCCAACATTTCAGTTTTGTTTTAGGCAAATTTGCTTTGTTTTTAAGCAGGCTCACCGGGTAGCTTTCTAGTGAGTAAAAGGGACTTCAAGGTGGCAGAAGAAAAGTCTGTATGAGGATCAGGACCAAGTTGTACTGGATGCCATGGGCACAGTCATTTTGAGCTATCAGTTTAACATTTGTAGCAGTTAAACGTCTTTCAGTTCTGTGTCTTTAGAAAAATCAGTTGGTGAAGATATTTCAAACTTCTACAAAAATTTAGAAATTTCCCTCAGGACCACAGAAAAAATGCAATGCCCCTTGACAGCAAATATGAGTTTGAGATGTTTGGAGTGCACTCTGCAGATACATTTATTCATTTTGGAACAAAGGGAGCTGAAAAGGTTTTTTCTGTGGTTTGCTGATTAAAAGCTTGTGCTCTATCAATTCTTCCCTGATGTCCAGAATTCAGTGAGAGTATGTTTAGGACAACATCCAACACATGCAAATTCTGTTCTCCTCCCACAGCCTCCCATTTGCTAATCATGAAAGCACAACTGCCAGCACGTATCCAACTACTTCCTCAGATGGAGGCATTAATCTTTGAGGGGACAGAGTAGAGAGTTCAATTTACTAATGCAAAACATCAGTGGGGGAAGATCTACAGCTGAGATTTACAATGGGTGGAGAATAACATAAGCATACAATACACCCACTGTGGGAAGCCTTGGAATATTGTCTTGGAACTCTCTTTTTTATTTAATGCAACTTTATTCTTTTTTCTCATTTAAATGTAAAGGAAAGTGGTGGTCAAGTGATACCCTGATGACCCAAGTAATGTTCTTTTCCAATACCATGTTTTAATCAGGAGTCATAAATATGGCTGTTTCTACCTCTTGTAATTCAAGAGTGGCATCCTTACCTCTTGGCTGCAGAGGCACAATGTAATTATCTCTGAGCTGGGGAATTGGTTAAAGCTACGGAGGTGTGAGGCAATTATGTAAGCAAGCTCAGAGTATAGATTTGTAATAAAGGCAGAATAAAGAGTTCCATTAGGAAATTTCCACCTTTTTGTGATGCCTTTCTAGACAGTTCCAGCTTCTTAATGCAAGCATCTGCTGTGGGCCAGCCAGACACCTTTCCCAAGATGCTGTCTTTGCTTTTCTAGTTCAGCAGCTCCAGCCCAGTGTTCCCAGCACTGCCCAGTGAGAGATCTGAAGCCTCCCAGCTGCCACCCATGAAGCTGAACCACTGGGTCTGAAAGGCGTGGGGGAATCCTTGCCCAGATACAATCACAAAGAGCAAGCTCTTTCCCTTGCTGTGTATCTCTGTTTTGATATCAAAGCTCTGCTTGATGCAGAGGGAATCTCCAAGGCCTTCCTTTGCATTACAGCAACTGCCCCAGGGACACAAGCACTAAGGGCCAGGACAGCAAATCAATATTTCTGGAGGAAGGGCTGGTCTGTGAAGCTTGGGTGCATGAGCAAGATGTGACTGAACATGTTACTGCACATGGGCTGAGCTTTTTAATTGGTCCCACTTCTCCTCTTTGTGTGAAATGAGCACTGAAGCCTGAAGATGAGCTTTAACATGTGCTGTAGCTCAGTTGTAGGTGTGGTGCTGCTGGGTAATTACTTCTTCACAGAAATGTGTGCTTGAAACTTATTCTGGATACTTCACAGCCAAAGGAGATGTACAGAGTACATCAGAGTTTGAGTCTCAGAGTTCATCTGGATGAAAAGCAGACACTGAATTCATGTGGATTCAAAGTCTAATGCAAATTCACGCATGTTAAGGCAGTTACACATCCGCTTTCCATAAACATCCTCATGGCTGAGCACAATCACCAGTATCTGGGCAGAGCCAACACTAACCTGAAAGCTGGAGTTTTTGCCAGATTCATCAGGAAGGAGTGAAGGTACTGAATATGCAGTGCTTGGCTGAAGATCAGTTTGGTGGAAGAAATATGTGGAAGGTCTACAAATATCTGTGAATCGTAAAAGTAAATATTAACCTGGCATTAATGATAGAAAGGAAGCTACAGGCTGAATTTAATGGAAAATTAAAATTACATTGTTTAATCATACTGGTTTCTGCTGTCTGCTAGGAGGGTGGATTCTGGCTCAGTTACAGTAAGGATAAGACAGAGATTACAGTACAATTGCACCAAATTCACCAGGATAAACGAGGTTTGAACACGGCATTGATGTGTTGCATTCCTGCAGAGGCTGGAGGAGTAGATTGATTTGAAGCCCTGAAAACATCTGCAGATTTACAGCAGCAGTAGAAGTTGTGTCAAGAGTATTTGTTCATATCTCACCAGGGTCCTGCAAAAACAACATTCCAGCTCTGGTAAAATGCTTTTGTCTTAGGAAATGAGTGATCCTGCACTCGCAACATCAGCTCTTGATCAGTGAAACAAGACACTCAATTAAGTGATGGATGCAATCTGCTCCCTAACTTTCACAGCCAGCTTCCTGCATCACACACACAGAGCACAGTTTAAAACATTGAGGTGACATTCAAACATGGGATAACACTGGAGGAAAGTCTGAACATTTGAAGTATTAGAGCACTAAGGTTATTCAAATAACTGCTGGAGCAGTATGATTAGCATCACACACAAGAGAGGAAGAGTCGCTTTCCATGTGCTTCCACAGCCCTGTCATATTACATTCTGGATTTATTTATGCCGAGAGCCACTTTATTGATTAAAGTGCTGACAGATTTAACTAGCCACTGAATTAACCTGGCAGGCCAGGTCTGAGATGTTTTATTACTCCCCTCCCTGCACATACACACCAGCTTACTGAACAGACATTATGAATTATTGAAGGTGGCAATTTAATGTACTCAGCAAGGTGCTCTGGCAAGGGGCTTCCTGGGTTCCCATAGCATTTTAATATCAAATGCACTTCAGCTACTGGCAGAGGGCTCTGGGCACTAAAGGCTGTGCTCAGTGTTCAAATCTGTTAGTGCCCACATCAAGGATCATTACCTAACCTGCCTGTCAAGCGGCTGATTATATTAAAATGAAGTTTGCCAATAAATAAGAGTCTGCAAATCCACCCAGTGCAGTCTGTTTTCAGGCTAATTGGAAGCTATTTTTTGCCAGAACAAGTACTGCTTGTCCATAAATCAGCAGGTTTCATTGTGCAGTTCCTTACAAGATGTTGTCTCTGTCCTGGCTGGGAACAGACCCACTCTCACCACCCTCAGCTTCCCTCCACTGCCACACACACCCTTTGGTCTGTGCCATCCATGGGGTCCCTCGTGACAATCCTGGTGAAGCCAAGGTTTGTTCAGAGAGGGACATGGATCTTACTTCAGCCTGTGCTCTGGGATCCCCTCCAATGTCCATTCAAGTCAACAGGATCCTCTGCAGCTGCTCCAACACGCTCCCGCACCAGCCCTTGCTTTGGTGGCCTCTGCATATCTAGCACAGGGGAAGCCTCCAGGACCATCCCTTTTCTCTAGGGGAGAGCTGATATTCATGGTCAGAAGGAGCCCTTCAGCCCAATAAAGTCTTTCCAAAGCAACCCAGGTGGACAGTGAGTTCACATTTGTCACCTTTGGTGCCCCCTTTCTCAAAAGCAGCCTTGAGACAAAAATCACCAATGAAATTCTACAATATAACAAGACTACAGTAACTTCCCAGAGAAACCTGTGTCTGTCCTGTGATGAATCAGAGGCCTGGTTGTTTTTCCTTCTCTAAGAGGTGCCCATTTAAGAGCAGGTTTAACCCCCTTTCACTGCTGGATTATGGCAAAGAGCCACAGAAGAGTGCAGGCTTATAGCACAATCATTTCTGCCTCTGTCATGAACTTGAGAGGTCTAAGACACACACCAGTTTAAAAATAGGATTCTCTGGCATTTTCTTTGCAGCTGAGCTCTTTCTGGGGTTTGGTGCATCAGCACTGCTGCCCCAGGGGAAGGGACGCATGGCCAGGAGCACCTCACTCCTGGGACCAGCTCATTTGGGATTGCTAGCTGCTTCCAGCAAGCTTCCAGCTTTGCCTTGGGAAGGGACTGTTAATAAACTCTCCTCTTTATGACTAACTGGCTCAGAGGTGTCTCTGTTTTCAAGCAGACCAGTAGCAGTTACAATTTGAAGCAGGCATTGTTACAGCCAAGGCCTTACTCATCCAGTGTGAAGCCTGGGCAGCAATGATAGCTTCCTTTATTTACAGATGTGTAAAGAACAGCGAGGAATGGCCACAGGAGATAGGACAAGGCATAAGAAACTTCACCAGTCATGAAGATCTCTCCCCCACTGATGGGTTCAGGGGGGGAGCAGCCTGCCCAGGTCACTGCTGGAGCCTCCCTGGGACAGGTTGGGCAAACATCTGGCAGGAATGACACAGCCAAGGACAAACTGTGTCCTTGGATAAGCACATTGTGCCATGCCTGGCTCTCTCACACATTCTGTGGTTTGTTTTCAGTGTTTTGGTTTTGGTTTTGGGCAGAGGCTGAAAGTTTACCTAAAAGCCTGAGTTGAGGAGTTACTCCAAAAACAGACCTTGAAAGTTATCATCCTAGTCCCACTCCTATGGATACACAGAAAGATCACCTGAAAAAAGAAAAATGCAGGCTCTTCCTCTGGATCTGTCATCAGTTTTCTCAACTGCACAGCACAGAAGCACCTTGCAGTGAGCCTGGACACTGCTGGGTGCAGCAGCTGGGATCTGTCCCCATGTTGCAACACTCCAAAGCAATGATTCCTTGTATTTGTGTATTTCTAGGAAACCAGAGAGACAATTCTCCCACATGAAAGCCTGCAGCAATTAGTGGCATACAAGAAAGCTCCTCAGTGGAGCATCAGAAAGATTTATTCTGTGTTTAGTGTTTTCAAACACAATAAAAATATATATATATATATATATATATATATATATATAAAACCCTGCTCTGCTAAGACATCAGACCCACCCAAATCTATTCTCCATCACTCATAACCCTGCAGCAAAGAAGAAAACCTAAGGGCAAGGTGATAAATTATTTGCAATCTGATGTCTGATTTTTTAATTATTTCTTTCCTCCTTAGACTTAATTTCTCATCATTATTTCTCTGCTACTTTGATTTTGGTAGCAACTAATACAGCAATGCTTATGCCAAATTAAATGTACATAGCTCAGCATTTGGCACTTGTTCCTTGTCAAATGCAACAAGGCTCCATTACTAATAAAAGCAAATATCTGAATAAAAGCAAGAGAAAAAAGGCTGACCCTGGGATTTTTTTTGTTTGTTTTTTGTTGTTTTTTTTTTGTTTTGTTTTATTTTTGGGTTTGGTTTTTGGTTTTTGGGTTTTTTTTTTGTTTTGTTTTTCTGTCCATAACCAATTCTCTCCCCAGGGCTGGGTACAAGCCATGAGAATTGTTCTGCTTATGAGCCAGGTTAACAGTAATATTTCCCAGTAGAGGGGTTTGGGTTTATTGATGTTTGAAATGTTGCAGGATGCATTTGTGATGTACATCCAAGAATTGGGAAGACACTTGACTGGGCAGTACAGGGCAGCAAGATCTTCCAGGACTGTGATGGCTGAGGTGCTTTCCCATGAGTCACAAATTCCCAGTCAAATATTCCATGACTCATGGATTAACCTAACAAAACCCAGAGGGAAGAAAAGTTATTGGGCTGTTGGTTGACAAGAGCCTCTTCAAATTAACATGGCATAATAAGCATGATACCAACATCCTCTGACTTGTGAGAAACTCGTCAGGAAGAGTTTAATGCACTCACCTATTACCAAGGGACCTCAGCTGGGCTTATGTAATTAGGATGGGACACTTTTTGCAGCTTCGAGGCTTGAATAGCAACATTGGTATAATCTGGTTACAGAAAGCAGAACCACATGCAGCAAGCTATTAATACCACTTGTATTTAATTGCAGTTGCCTTCCATTCCAGCTCAAATAAACAGAATCAGACAAATACATGGAAACCAGAATGGAGCCATAAATGAAGCACAAGATAAAATACAGTAAACAGGGTTATCTGTCTCCCCTTCTGCCAGAAGGTTGGGAACTTGCTTAACACTACAATAAGAATAGTGTGACCCCACAGACAGGGCATGGAAGGGGGTTTGAACACACATTTCCAAAGTCCTGGGTGCATTTGTGGTCCCTGCCTTGCAATGAACTCCCTGGGAAGCTCTGGGCACCTTTTCATCAGCAACATCATAATCAAAATTAAGTCATGCACAGACTTTTCTAACCCCTCTGTCTCTCTGTAAAACAGGTGAGTGGAATTGCAGAGTAGAGAGGATGAAATACATTAAATATTGTGGGGTCAGTGACTGACTGCAGTAACAGAGGCCGTAGGAAAACCTCAGATCAAGCTAATCAAATGTTCCTGAGGAGCACAAAGGAACTGGTATTGGAAAGCTTGTCCACTGTGGGATTTACAGGAGATAGAAAATGGCCCATAATTTTTATTTGGCACTCCCATATCCAGGACCCTAAAGGCCTGTTTGAGTTCTGTTGTGTAGATATAATACTACAGACTTAAGCCTGGGGAGCAATGTAATACATTTTGCATTCAAAACATCACAGTCAGTTTGGTTTAAATAACATATTGTATAATTTCAGCCATACTGACTGTATATTTAAGATTTTCTCCTTCAGAAGCTATATATGATGATAAAGAGGGAAAAGGAAAAAGCAAAAGAAAGAGTTTAAATGGCAGCCAAAGGACAGAGAGGAACATTGGAACGATTTGTTTTTAAAAAAAACTTGTTTATTCTTAGTGACATTATCCTGTGGTTTACAAGACTAGGCTTTGAACTTGGCAAAACTTCCTTTAGATTTCAGATTTTACATTGAGAATCAGATTTTTCTGTCAACACTCTTAATCTTTTAAACTAATAAAATATCTTTCATGAAAAACTCCAAGTGCTTCATCAGCCTCAGGCTGTATGTTTTCAGACTTTGCTCAGCCATTCTCAGTTTACTGGAGGACCCATATGGGGGCTGGGGCCTCCCTGAGCCAGGTGAAACAATGCTAATTACACTGACTCCATCCAGCAGAGGAGCTGGCTAATGCCAGCCAACATGCTTAGGAGGAGAATCAACTTGAAAGACATGTGTAATCATTGTGACATCAATTTAATGTGTCACAGGACACGAAATTGAGGCCGTGATAAAGAAGAAAACTGCTGATACCTGTGTGAGCACAGCCTGTTGTGTAAGGCACAGAAGAGCTGTCCCCTGTGACTCTGACACAGAAAAGCCATTGGACATGGGTAGGAACAGCCACAGCAAGGTGCACACTCATTCCCTGTCACGCCTGCATGTTCATTCTGATCATCCCAGGTGAGGGAGAGCTGGGAGGAACAGGACTTTGGAGATGGGAGGTTTCGTTTTTTGGTTTTTTAGTGGGCTTCAGAGGAAGGTTCCCCACATTTAAATAGGATGCTCCAAGAGCACTTAAAGAAATATATATATGTAAAGAGAAAATAGACCAGAAACAATGGAAACACAAACACTGCCAGGCACTTCAAGTCAGCTCTGTCACTGAGGATGAGAACTGCCACCCACAGACCCACCCACGTCGAGCCAACCTGCCTAATTTGATCAGAGAAATTCTTGTGGTTGGATTCCTTTAGAGAGACTATGCACAAATAGGTCCTGGAGCAAATCATACCATTTTAACAACATAAGTGTGCTCTTATCTGAATCATAGAGGGTCTGCTGTTACACAGCAAATCAAGTGTCCCCCGTGTCATCACCTGGCCAGTGCCCCATGACCCGGGTGGCAGAGCTGTCTGCATCACCCAGGAATTGTCCTGCCTGGCCCTGGCCAGCAGCTTGGCATGGGCCATGTGAGGGCATCACCCTGCATCACCTGAGCTACTGAGCATGCCAGCTGGCAGGTCCTGAGCAGCACACCACATCCCAAACTTCACCCATTGCTTTTCTGCAGCAAAGCTCCTCCAGCTGTTCAGGACAGACCTGCCAGTGTTAGGCTGTTTCCACACAAACACCTCCTCACTGGAGTGCCACGGGTTGCAATGGGAATGAAGAGCCACTGGGCTGGTGGACAAGGCTGCCAGAATCCCTGCCTGATTGTTTATTGCAGAGGAGGAGACATGAAAAATGTCGGGAGAACATAAGTACTGAAAACATGTTTCAGATTCACAATGAGCAATGATTTAAGGTAGTGTTAAACCTATTCTGTAACTACATAAATTGTCCAGCTTAGATGTTTCTGCTTACACACCATCTGCTTTTTTCCCCCGTTATTAAAAAACAACAACAAAACCTCTTTGCTGTTTGCCTTCTACTTTCATTAAAAATAATACCTCTTATCATGCACTTGGCTGTAACAGGTTTGCTGTGTACCTGTATTTTCCAGAAAATTTCCAATATAATCCCTTGAGCTGATTGCAAGAACTGTTATCAATCATCTGTTATTAAATAGTGATGCCCACACAACCTTGGCAAAGGGTTTAGGACCTATATTTCATTTATCTTGAAAAATAAACATGTTTAGCAAAGTTCCCTCTTTGTGCCCTTGACCTCTCCCAACTGCCAGTGATGAAGACTCAAAGGCAGTAAAGGATTTATCCCTTTGCTACCCACTCCTCAAAAAAAGTGTCAGTCAGTGAAGGTTAGGGTTAGGCTGTGGTAATAAATTGAATTTCAGCAGTTCTAATGTTGAAAATATAGATTCTATCCACCTTCTACTCTCAGCCAGAAACATCCACACTTTAATACTCGCTTTATTACAGCCCAGGTAGGCGTAACTGTCAAGTGCCAGCCTGAGCCCAGAAGCAAAACAGGACAGAGCACTTAGAGAAACAGGCTACTGCAAGGTACCTCAGCTCTTGTGTGATCTCAGAAGTGAGCGAAGTAAGAAGGAAGGAGCTTAAAGAGTCTGCCAAAATGGATCCTTCTTGGAAACAGCAGCTGAAGCAGATTCAAACAGTGCTTCTTGTCTCTGCTGTGTGAAAGGAATAGGATAAAAAAGGAAGGCAGAAAGATTTCTGACATTTTTTTTTCTTATATTGGGGTTTTTTTTCTGAAGCTCCTGTCACTTTTGATAGCTTTTCAGTTGCCCAAAGTAGATGTGATTTAACTTGATGTTTTAATATTAGTATTGTCTGCTGTGTAAAATGAAACACTAAAGATATCATCCAGAGTACAGCACAAAGAGAAGGTAATTATAGGGAGTATTTATGTTTGAAGAGTCAATCCTTAAAGTTTCAGGGCTAATGCATTCCTGATAAGAAACTTCTGAGTGAGCAAACTCATGGTGGCACTAGCAGGGAATACCAAATTTACTTGAGAAAGCAAACAGAATTTGTCTGGCATGTTGGTATGTGAAATCCCACAAGGCTGGGTTATGCCTTTCCTTCCTTTATCCTGAGTTTTGAACAGGCCCAGTGACACCAGACCAGCTTGAGTCCTGAGCTAGCTCACACCTGGATCTCTCTCACCATTCTGTTCCTGGGTTTACCAAGCACTGAAGCCCAGCACTTGCCAGAAGCAGAGATCTGAATTTCAGGAATTAATTTGTTAGCAAACATCTTCACCCCCTTGGTCAGCTGAGCCAAAAAGAGCTTCAGTCCCAAGGAAACTCTGGCCTCCACATGGCTTTAAGCTTGGAACTTTGCAGAGGAAGGCAGCTGTGGGATATTTGCATGCAGACTGACAGCTTGTGTCCCAAAACTGGGACAGAAATCACCAGCAGAGCTCCACAGAGCTCCAGAGTTCAGGGTAAAAATGCTGTTCTGTATGAAACTGCACACAGAGACCAGGCACTTCATCTGACACAGGGAAGGTCTGATGATTTTTCTCAGGGTTTTGTTTGGTTTTTTGTTTGTTTGTTTGTTGTTTGGTGGGGTTTTGGGGTTTTTTTTGTGGTTGGTTTGTTTGTGGGTTTTTATTTTGGTTTTTGGTGAGACTTTTTTAAAGGCCATATTTCAATCACACTCAGTCATTTTCCCTCAAGTTAAAACCCAACTGTTAATTGTAGGTGTTTCATCTTGGTGAGGTTGTGAAGCTGGAGCCAGTACAGTGGAAATCCCACACAAAGACTCTGCTGCAGTCTGTCATTTATCGCCTCAATGGAAAGAGTAACAGCCCAACACAAATATTTGGACTTCTCTTTGTTCCTGGCAGGGCTCTTGAAGCACACACACGAGCAGATTGCATTTGGTTTTGTGAGGATGGGAGAAGCAGAAGAGAGACAGAGCTGGGTGAGAGCCAAATCCAGCACACAAGAGGCAGAGGCTGCTCCCAGGGCTGTGCCCAGGTGGGCAGGGCTGGAGCAGAGCACAGGCAGTTTTATCACAGCAGGATGAGTGGATTCCTGGAGCCTTATCAGGGTGTACATCAAGGATGGTTGTTGATTATGAAGAACAGCACAGGGCAGAATCTCCCATGGGTAAATCCTCAGTCTGTGGGACTATGAGCAGAACTGAACCAACCATCAAAAGATACAGATCTTTTGCTCCAGATCTGAGCAAGAATCCAGACCTGGACCTTCTTCAAAACTGCTCCAGCCTTGTTACATCTCACTTGACCAAAGCAAACCTTTAACCAGATAAACAGCACCTTCAAAACAACAGCATTTTCCTGTCCTTATTTCAGAGCAAAGGCAGGAACACTGGAAAGCTCAGCAATTCTGACTGCATGACCACACAGTTATTATGTCCCACCACTTTCCCATCTGCTACAAGTCCAAATACACAGCTGTGGTAGGGACTGCTTGTCTTTGGAAGCAGCTACAGAGTGCTCACCTTGTGTTTGGTGCTCTGGAAACTCATGCAAGGTGTTCCCCCACCCTCAGAAAGCACAGGAGCAGGAGATCAGAGCCCTGCACCGCCCGCAGAGCAGAGGCCATGAGCAGACCTGGTTTCACTGATAACACCAGCACAATTTACAGAGCCCGTGGAAAAACAAACAGTCTCTGATTGATATGCCCAATTCCCTGGCTCATGGCCCAAGGAGGGAAGCTTGGGAGCACTGAGAAAAGGATTCAGCAGACAGGCCTTGAGTCAAACACCCACCACAGAGATTTGGGACCTCTACCTGCACCAGGACTGAGCTGAGGAGCTCCTGTGAAGGCACTGTCTCCCCAGCTGGCTGTTTCTCCATTCTCCCTCCTGAGGCTGGATTTCACCAGCAATCACAAGGGGCTGCTTGTCTCCAGTTTGGAATACAAGTCCCTGGTGACACAGCTTGTAATCCATATAAAAGGCAAGATGAGAATTAACTTCTAATATTTCTGCTACTGCTCACTCTGCCCTAATCCAGCATGGTTTGCCAAATACTAAACAATACTAACTCATGCATTTAGGCCTTTCTTCTGATATTAAAAAAAAAATAAATATATAGAATCTGCTCTGCAATCATGGCTTCAAGAAGTAACAGTGAAGGAGAAAGTCCAATAGTGACACTCTGCTGCTCTGAGCACAGCAATGGGCTCAACCAGATACAGCAGCTACACAGATTGCTCTTCTGCAGTACTGGGAACACCCAAAATATCTGTCTTCAGAAGTTCAGTGCTGTGTTGGATATTCCCTGATCCATGTTAGAATTAGTCCTTAACATTTACCATGCTCTTCACACCCCTCTGTGCTAGTGTGCTGCACAGCTGGGTTCAGGTGAGGTGACTGCAGGCAGAGAACAGTGCAGCACTTTCTCTCTGCAATCTCCACTCGGGTACAGCCCCACAGCTCCCCTGGGCACACCTGCCTGGCCCAGCCCAAACAAACCTGAGATAGCGGGGGCAGGAGCACAAACAGCCCTGCCTGGCAGTGCAGCCTACTGGCAGCTCCCTGCTTGCTCACCCATACACACACCAGCCAGGAGGGAGCAGAGTGGAAGGAAAACTCAGCACTTGTGTTTGCAAGGCTCAGGATAGCATTAGAGCCCTTCCCCTTTGGGAGCACAGCATGGGAGATACTTCTTCAAAGCAGCCCCTTCAGGTGTTGGTCAAGCCCATTTCTCTTGGCAGCCTCCTGTAGGGACCAAAGAAAACAGGAATTGCTGAAGGATCAGCATCTCTTGGCAAGCACTTCCCAAGTCAGCCTGTACCAGTTCTTCAGATACTCATGGAAGGAGAGACATTCCCTGAGTGGCTTTGCCCAGGCTCTGCAGAAGTGCCAGCTCACACAACTGCAGCCACCCCGTGCTGCCCATGCCAAAGGCACCTGCAGGAGAGGGCCAAGCACAAAGCTCTGTGGTTATGTGAAGGGAAGGACACCTGCACCAGCTCCCAGCAGGGTGGACAACAGCAAATAAATAGACAGATGGTCCTTGGCAGCGTGGAAAAAAAGCATTTCACTTTCCTGATGGGGAACAGCTCCTGCTGTGGGCAGTGGAGCAGCACTGGGACCATCCCCCCCACAGCAAACAGAGTGACACCAGCTCTGCTGCAGAGCTCAGCGGGGCAGTGACAGATGAGTTGCTCTGACAGAGCCCAAATTCTTCCATCACGTCACTGCTACCTTGAGTGACCCAGGGGGTAGGAATAACAGCCAGGCTCCACTACATCATCCTGCCAGAATGAAACTATTTAGAGACAGGTTCCAAGGACAGCCATGAGCTTGCTTCCCTGGCAGCTCACTGGGCAAAGAGCTTTGAGAGGTAGGGCCCATCCATAGCCCTGAAGGAGATGGAGGCCAGCAGGGACCTGACTTCATTCCTGTAAGTGCAGGAGGTGCCAAATGTTTGGAATGTCTTTGTAGAGCAGGATTAGCATGGGTCCTGCAAAGCTCTACTCGCCTGAGCACGGATTTTGCTTAGAGGGTTTCTAATCTCACTTGTTTATCCTGGTTGTGCATGATAATGAAAGCGTTCCAGAGCCAAGAGAGATGAAGGAAGTGCATTCCTCATGAGCTGCTCCCTCTCTTCCAGTAGAGGACTTGCCAGCCTACACATGGCATTCTTTTTTTGTGAGGGTTAGGGCTAGGCTTAGGCTTGAGAGAGCCAAAGAGCTTAGAGCTCTAGGAGCACTGGGGCTGGAAAACCATGCCAAAGCAATTCCAGCAGGGCCCAAACATTGCTGCTCCTACACCTTTCTGGTCTGGACCACCACCACTGGTGATGGCTTAGTCTGAGGGCAGTCTCTGGGCTGAGGTGAGACTGCTGTGAGTGATTGGATGAGCAACCCAAACAGGGAGCTGGGAATTCCAGGCAATGACCAAACCAATGCCTTAGGTCTGTTTTGTTTGTGTCTGTGAGAACTGGGATTTGGACTGGTAAGGTGCAGTGAAGGACTGAGAAGCAGGGAAGGGCACTATTTATAGACTATATTAATATTTCACCCAAATTATGGGGGAGCAGTGATGTCCATGTTGTCCTACAGAGCTGCATTGGTTGTGGGTTGGAGAGAGAGAAGGGAAATTACTTTTTATTTTCTTACAATTTTTCCAGACAGAAGCGGGACATCGTCTTGCCCCTCCCCAAAGCACCCCAGGCACATGGGAGTAGCTCAGTGCTGGCCCAGTTCTCTGAGAGATAGCAACATTTGAGAGGCTCAGGTATTAATAACAACCCCATTGTCTCTTGACTGCAAAGATTCAGTCCTACAGACCCAGACTGATGAGACCAAAAAAAGGAATTTCTAAGTACAGGTTTATCCAAAGAAACACTTTCAGCTTCCTTGCTTTCAGAGCCCAGCTCCAGGCTGCAGTTTCTTGTTCCTGGGCACGTGTGGTGGTTTGCAGTTGCTGAGCACGGATATCCATTGCAAACGCTGCACAGGGGCTCATTTCTGATTTGCAGTGGTGCTTTAAGTCACCAGGTGCCACTAGCGAGTCGTGAAAGCCACTGCTCATGTGCCCGTGGCTCAGATTCCGCCCACAAAATTCAATACATCCGAAGATTGCTCCGAGACAAAAGCTGCCAGGACAAAGAGGATTTGTGGACTTTCCCCTCCCCAGGACAGCCTGTCACCTGCACCTGAAACACGGGGCTACGAGTTTGCCTTCCTATGGAACAGAGCTGTCATTGCTGTCATTCTCTTTCTGGATCCCTCCACCGGAATCTCGATTCCACCTCCAAAACTGCATGTATCCAAGGATTGCTCCCACACAGGAGAGGTGGTGCTGGGGCACAGGTAGAATTGCCCTGGAATGGAAGGGAGCTCCCTGATTTAAGCCCTTAAAATGATGAAAATGGGTGAGTTTCCTTCAATTTAACCCCTTAAATGAGGGAAAAGGGAGGGTCTACCTTCACATAAATCAACCCTCATGCTGCCACATACTGTGCAGTAAACGTGCTTCCTCAGTATCTCATTATCTTCTGAAAAAAACTGTCCTGTCAGCATGTGCTCTTTATCATTCTTCTAAGTGATAACAGGTTTTAGTACCTCCAGCAAAATTAAAGCATAGAACTCGTACCAATGACCCTGTCGTCTTGAACTTTGAAGCAGAAATGCTTATAAAACAATAAATATCTACCCCCCCCCCCTTCAGAAAGATTTGACTATGAATGTGAAGGAGTAAAAGTGACTATTTCTTTTCCTGGATTGGAGTTGACCTCTGAAATGGAACTTTTTGTTTTGCTTCAGTAATTTACAACAAACCTTTGAACAGCGAGAGTCATGTCTATTTCTGGGCACCTCTTTCCATTAAAGGCTTTTCCCAGACTAGGACAAACACTACCACAATCAGCCATCCTGAATTATCTGAACAAAATATGAAATTCATTGGCTTAGATGTTTCTTTCTTCATTCTCTCCACCCTCACTGCTCCTTGGAATGCAGGTAAGTGATTTTCATTTTGCTGCTTTTAACTGCAAACTTTTTTGACTGCTCTGCTTCAGAATACACACTTTGGTAAGAAATTGCTGATACCATCAGCACAAGCTAAGGCAAAGGCTCCCAGGCCACCTTTTACTTGCATGGTGTAATTTTCAATCCCTTCCTCTATAATTTCCAGCAGGTCAGTAGATCTCTTCTGTAAGTAAACAGACAATCTGGAGAATGCAGTAAATATAATTAAAGACAGAGGAAAACTTTCTAGCTTCCCATAGTGAACAAGAATTTTTACTTCCCTTCTTTGCATTTTCCTGTGCTTCTTCTTCACCACCCACTTTGATCCCTGCCTTTCTTTTTACTTGTGTCCTCCCAAATAGTCAATCCTCCCTTAGTTACGTTTTCACAATTGGTTCCAATTTCACAAGATCCATGTCCAAATTTAGAATTCCTGATACTTATCTAGATCATCTCAGCATTGCATGGTATTATTATTGACATTGTTCCCAGGCAGTGTTATCCTTGCAAGATTCCACTTCCCAAAAGGTCCTCAGTGCTCCCAGCTGCCTGGGCAGCAGGTCTACCTCACTTAAATCCCCTTTAACTGTTTGTGAAATCCAGCTATTCTTGACAGTGTTACTGTAGTTTAGTCTGTCTTCTCATTATTTTATTTGTTGAGTGGTTTTCCATGTGATGTCCAGTAATTCCGCATTATCTGTAAGCCAAGAGCCTTCTCACCTGTCTGTGTACCCAGGGCTCTTAACAATTATCTTTTTAAAGCCAGACTTAAATAAAATGCACAAAACAGATATTTCAGTAGCTCTTAATAAAACTGTGTTTGAGCCCACTTTGTTGCTGATGTTAACTTTCCAAGAGCACTGGCCTTCCATTCTTACTGATTCCCATGTAGGGTTGATGGTGGGGGAACCCCTGTCATGGTATGTTTAAGACTTACTCTCAAAAATAAATGTAATTAGTGTCACTCACTGAGGGGTTGCTCTGGAGATGTATCTGTCTATTACATGTAAAAATGCTGATGGAATTGATGAAATTATGCAGTGGCTGGGAGGTAAATAAGTGTGTTTTGCTACTCAAAATGGAACAACCTTAACATGCAGGTGATTACAACCTGCACTTAAATACATTCCTAAACTAACATAACCAGCCTGTTTTATTTACCTACTGCAGTCCTTTGGATGATGTACTTGTGCTTCAGAGAACACCTAGAAGGGTTCAACAACATTCCTGACTGTTTTTTTCTTCCTTTACAAGGAGCTCAAGACTCTTGTGCACACCAGTGTGGGAAGCAGCTTGATACCTGTTCCTGCCAGGTGACATGCCAGTCCCTGGGGAGATGCTGTCCTGATTATGAAGAATTTTGTCTTCAAATTTCTCCATACTCAGGATCTCTCATGGGAGGCAAAGACTTTTTGATAAACAGCCTAGCTCTGGATGTCTCATCTGCGGTACAATGCCGGTGAGCCATTACTTTATTTTCCTCTTTATAATCTCACTCTCCAGCAATAGGCAATTACTACAAAACCAGTCTATAGAGGAGTGAAAATGTTGTAAAGTTGTTAGAATCTTGAAATGTACAAAAGTTCTGCTGACCCTCACCCTCAAGGATACCTATTGACTGTATTTCTATATAGGATTGTTTCTTTTATGTCGAGTTATTTTGTGGTACAATCATTACTCTGCTCATTCTTCCCAAAACAGTGACTTTTCAAAAAGAATTTCCTTTCAGGGCCCTTGATTGTCAATATTTCTTTAGCATTTCCCTTTGTGGGAAAGAAGCATTTATTTCTTAATCTGAATGAGAAAACAGCAAGACAGAAATGTAGGTAGGACAATTTTTTTCCCTGTAAGAGAAAACGTGGATCCTAAATGTGTCAGCCTGTATCACACTTAGGTGCATGTGTCACACATGCAATACATACACTACACTGAATTTTGATGACCCTGATGCCCTGATATTATTTCCACAGAAGATTCTGAGTGGGATTTTGGAGTCCTTCCCATCTGAATAATAGTACCTGAAAAGGTTTTCAATTCTTTATTCAGAAAACCTTTGACCAAGGCATTTATTCTGCAGTACACAACTGTGTACTTTGAATTACCTGCAGAATTACATAATCATAGCCAAGGCAAATTTCAGTGCAGACAAGGAAAGGTACAATTTCCTGTCAGGCCCCAGCTCCCTCTGACACTTGGAATAGATAAGCAGTTCCCACATATGAGTCTTGAAGTGTCACGGGTGGGTTTACACGCGGCAAGAGCCCTAACTGGAATTAAATCGTTAAATAACAAGCAGTGAGTTCTGAGATAACCTTTGCAATGGAAATTCTAGAACAGCATGAAGTTACTTCCGTTGCCTCCACAGGACTTACCAGAAAAAAAAAAAAATCTCCCAAAAAAAACAAATCAGAAATCTGCAATAACTGTGCATCATGGTCAGTGTTAGCCACCCTGTAATCCTACTAATGCTATAATGTTATCTTCCTCTTCCTGCTGTCCCTTTGTTGCTAATTTATCATGTCTCCCTCCCCAGTAATTCAATAGTAAATTGAAGGTTTGTGGATTGCTGTATATTTGTGCAGTTCACAGCAGAATCCACATTGATGTAATAAGCACAGATTTTTCCAGTTTATATTCACTGCTACAAGCAAAACAGCCCCAGACTTGAAACGATCCACTCATGACATAAGATTGCTTGATGAAACACATTCAGAATTTTCCTTCTATCTATGGTGACACTGAAAAGTGTTTTCAACATCTACAGGTTCAAGAAGGAAATCACAACCACTGGCTATGTTGCCAAGGATGGAAAAGCCCACTGCATCTCCCCATTGCTTTATGAGACTGGTTTCATCCCTTTTGAAGTTTCTACAGACAATGGGTTAACGTTTCCCTACTCTGGAACTTGGTTATCAGGTTACTTAAAACTACAGCATCCCTCTTCTTCCTATATTTTTCCTCCATGGATGCAAGATTATATAAGATATTCCCTTTTGATCAGTTTTCTTCTTCCTTAACAGGCCTCAGAAAAGTAAGTCTTGCTGGCCTCATCTTTTGAGAGATGAACTTTCACAGCAATTGAATAGCAGCAGCAGCATTAACTCATAAAAAGTCCTGATTAAAAATGAGGCTGACCAAAACAATTCCCACTTTTTTCATACTTCTATCCCTTTTCCCCCTCTTTAAATACTTGCATTGTGGTGTTGCAATCTAAGGACTGCAGATTGGTTGTGTTCTCTCAGCTTCACTTCATTCTTTTCATGTCATGCATCTTGTGCTGTCTAAAATATCCCCAGGGGAAATACTGCTAAATCTTAAATAATATAGTAGCACTTTTTTAAGACTGTGCAAAGCAAAAATGTCATTAGCCCTCTCTTTCTGCTCTGCAATGCAGTTCATCACAGCAAAGTTTCAAATGGAGAAAAATGCAGGTTGGTGAATGAGACAAAATGGCAATACTATGGCACCCCCAACACTGGTGGGAACTTAACCCTTACCTGGACACACCAGACATTTGCAGCAACCCAGGTCAACATAGAAGTCTGGGGATACCATGAAACAGGTAAAGTGACCTTTTCCTACCTGTGCACAAGCATTTATCACACACATAACTTATGTGCAGAGCTCTGCACAGCTTGTGATTGCTCTCACTGAGGCCTCAAGAAGAGATCTGCAAGTACAAATAACTCATGACAATAGTCAGCTTTTCCTCTTCACGTGCATATGGGTGCACCTTATTTCAACCTTGGGGCAGCTGTTCTTTTCCAGCATCCAAAACCCTTTTCTTCCTCTGTCTGACAGGTGACAGTTACACAGAAAACTGGACGGCTGAATGGAAATATCTTTATACTTTGGCAAGAGAAATCCCCAACACAGGGAGATATTCTTTCATTGCTGTACCTGCTGAAGGAAGTTACAGTACTTGGGACTTTGGAATTTTGCGAATTATACCCAGCAACTATTCTAATGGGCAGAGGCAAGTGCATCACTAATAATAATAATAATAATAATAATAATAATAATAATAATAATAATA
>JAHLSL010000041.1:6631626-6644263 GCA_025920805.1 Petroica traversi
TAATAATAATAATAATAATAATAATAATAATAATAATAATAATAATAATAGCTATCTTATAAGCTGTTGTCTGCTTTGGCATTTAAAACTGAGACTCAGGCTCAAATTTGGTATTTTTTTCCATCAGTGAAAATCAGAGTGGCTTTGGAACATTTCAAAGATTCTGAATGGTTTCTGTAGCCATAAATGCTGTTTTGTTAAAGAATCCAGATATTCTTCATTCTGGCCTAAATGAAACTACAATGTCAAAAGGCATGGACTGAAAAGCTGCCTCTGAAAGGATCCATGGAAGCCACAATCATCATCACTAAAATGCATTCTGATCATTGCATATTTGCTGTGTGCTCTCCTGCCACCTCCTGAATTTGGGATTTTGATTTGCCATAACTTTTTGAAGGAAGAAGAAAGCAGTGGACTTTGCAATGAAATAACTTGAAAGTCAAAAGATTATTCCTAATTATAATTAGCAATTAAGCCACAGAGCTACTGCTAAATAGTGCTTGTTCAGCCATCAGATCTATTTTTTGTTTATTTCTTTTTTCTCTCCAGCAACATTCCATCAATCTGGAGCTCGGAGCATGCACTGGCTTGGCACCTTGAGAAAGACTTCAGAGATGACCCAAGTGCATGGGCAACAGCAAAATGTATGGAATGGGACAGAAAGGAAGAGTTGCTTCCAAACTTCATGACAGAAATTATAGACTGCCCTTGCACCTTGGCACAGGCAAGAGCTGACACTGGCAGGTTCCATGTAAGTTACTAATTGATCCCTCTGGATTATTACATTCCAAGTAGAAGCTCAAGGAGTGCCAAACTCCACACACTCCCCTGTTCCCTCTTTAAACATCATTACATGGAAATTAAGTTTTATTTAGATTTGCCCGAGCATATCAAATAGCATAGGCAGCTTATCCAGGTAATATGAATAAAAGAAGTGCCTGTAGGATAGAAATTACATTCAAACAAGGAATTAAGACAGTGGTTCAAAGGTCCTCAGGGAGGACAATGAGGTCTGTGGGACTGGGAGCAGAGATGACTTCTTTGAGATCCTACAAGATGACAGTGTGTGTTTGAAGGTGATATCCCATGCTGTAACAAACAGGCTCTATTTTTGCCTTGTATATCACACTTTGCTGCAAATCCTTCTGCCTTGCACTTTAGAGCTCAATCCCAGAGCTGCAATCCATTATTTCCTTTATCCTGCTTCCTTCCTCTTTCTCAACTTCACTGTTATCGAGGAACTGACAACAGCTGAGAAATCAATTGCCATTTAGTCTACACTTTCACTTACACTGCTGATCTGAGCACCAGATGAGAGTGACTTCCTCTCCTATTTATGGCACCAAATGGTGGCAGTGTGTTTATGCATATTAAAATAGTTAGGTAAACCTTGTTACTATTCTGATTATGAAGCTCCAAATATGCAGTGTACAGTTCAAAGCTTGTGAAGAAAAAAGTAGATTTACTGCCTCTGTCTAAGAACGTAGGACAAACATTTACTCTGTTGTGTCTGTGTTTGTTTGCACTTGTAGTTGAATCCCCATCTGGCTGAATTTTTTCTTCAAGGTCTGTTGTAACAGACTACAAAATGTTCAGATTGGACATGTTGCTGCAGACACTTCAGTATTAAAGAGTATTAAATTCACTGTTTTTCCAATCATTCCATGCTCTTCAACAAAAAACCTCAACAAGTTCATGTCAACTTTACACATATGTCAGATACAAAGGGTAGGAACAGAACGGAAAGGACAATGAGGAAAGAACCCTATTAAGTGTGAACATTGATCTTTTTCAGACGGATTATGGCTGTGACATTGAGAAGGGGAGTGTGTGTACTTATCATCCTGGTGCTGTGCATTGTGTAAGAGCCATTCAAGCCAGGTAAAGAAAATTTTTTAAACTACACTTTTTTGCTTAATCCTTTCACCTCAGAGACAGCAGCATCACAGAAGTCAGGGGTGAAGTCTAACTGGACATCGGATAAAGCTTGGCAACCGAAATATTTAGCTGTATCCATAAAAAGGCAATAAGTAACCCCTAAATAGAAATGGACCTCAGAGAGCTAAATGATTATTTTCTTGCTGCTTTTCCCAATCAGCCCCCAGTACGGGGCTGGACAGCAGTGCTGCTATGACTCCATGGGCACCCAAATCCTCACGCACGACTCCACGGGAGGCAGCACACCTGATCGGGGACATGACTGGGGTTCACCGCCTTTCTTGAAGCCTCCCCGGATACCTGGCTTTTCCCACTGGCTTTACGATGTTATCAGCTTCTATTACTGCTGCCTGTGGTCTGATAATTGTGATTTCTACATGAAAAGGCGGCCCTCTAGTGTCTGCAGGACGTACCGCCCGCCCCGAGCTGGTAAGGGCTTCAGTATTTCCTTAAGGAGCACAGATTTTTGATACAATGTTGGCTTTTG
Organism: Petroica traversi; assembly: GCA_025920805.1. Lineage (NCBI taxonomy): Eukaryota > Metazoa > Chordata > Aves > Passeriformes > Petroicidae > Petroica > Petroica traversi. The sequence goes on from JAHLSL010000041.1 coordinate 6,634,052, forward strand.
GGATATTTGTATATTTGTATATGTATTGACAATGGTGAGGGTACAATGTCCTGTGGGAAAATTCCATGGAAGGTTTCTATTGATCTATCACTTAGAAAATCTCTATGTGTTTTTTAATTGAGTTGCAAGACTTTCTGCTGTTGAGTATCTCATTAACCCTTGAAACTAAATAGATAAAGCATAGTAGTCAATGACCACGACTTTATATCAGCATGCACTTCTTCAGAAAAAAGGTTGTTAGAGATGCTTAATGACAGCTAGGAAGTAGCTAGAAAAGCTATCATGATGAGAAATATATCAAAGAATAAAGTTTTACAGCTTACAGTGTGTCTATTTTTCTCCTACTTTCTTTTAACTCAGCCTTCAAGTCTTGCCATATTTCTATTGCTACCACACTTCTTGCCTTCTGTGCTGCTGAGGTGTCCAGCAGGACTTGGCTTCCCATAAAGAAGGGCAAAGAGGCAGCAGTTTGTACCAGGAAAACATAGAAAACTGTAGAGAGCATTGCACTAGGTAGTTAGGGGTCATGAATGAGTGGTTTGGCTGCTTAAAGAAACCCCATCAAAAGTATTGGTAGAAGCAGAGTTTAATATGAGTTTGTGAAAATACTGCTTTACTAAGTTTGATGTCAAGGTGCATTGTATCAGTTCCCATACAAATGAAAATATATAAAAGAAGATAAATTAGAAGCAATTTGGAGCAATTTACATGGACGTTGGAAATGCAAAAGGGGATAAGGGTGCAAAGGGTATGGATGCAAAGATTAGGCAATAGCCCTGCATTCATGTCCAAATCTCTATAATTATTTAATGCCACACAGGCTTCTAGCCTCCTCCCTTTCTCATGAACTTGAGGAGTAACAGGTTGTGCTTTTTACTTGTTCTTAATTCTCTTTTTACTTTTAAAAATAGCATCTGCTTTTGGGGATCCTCATTTCCTCACATTTGATGGTCTGAACTTCACCTTCAATGGCCTAGGAGAATACACGTTGGTAGAGTCTGATCTCACATCCCTGAGAGTGCAGGGGAGGACACAGGAGGCACACTTTCCCAATGGTAAGTTGGTAAGAGAGGAAGCAGTGACATCAAAAAGGAGCTTCTGAGCTTCCTTGATTTGCACTTTGCAGCAATCCTCCTATCGTCTCTGGTCTTGTTTTTCGGCCATTTGTGAACCATTCTGAAGATAATCAGAAAGTAGACATCTTCGGGAAAAACTTCCCAAGAAAAGTTTAATTGTGAGGTTTATTGGGTGTGAGTAATAAAAACACAAGATTTTCTGCTGTGTTTAAGAGCTCAGAACAAAATTTCTATTTCTCTCCATGCCCATTCTCATCAATAAGGAAACATAAGGCCAGTTCTAGAAATCAGTCAATAGGTGCCAGCTGATGCATTTTGATAGTATTGTTGTTTGGGGTTTTTTTGGAAGGAACTGTTGCTCAGGGGACAGGCTTGTCAGCCGTGGCCATGCAGGAGAACAGCTCTGATGTGATCGAAGTGCGCTACTCCGAGCATTTGCAACTGGAGGTCCTCTTGAACCAGAGGGTTCTCAACTTCTCTGAACAAACTTGGATGGACTTGAAAGGTGAGTTACACTTCTCAGCCTTGTAAACAATTCTATTCTGATGGAGCCCATGTTAAAAGTATCTATAGAATCATGCATTTCAACTCTCTTTTCAGCATCCTTTTGTGAAGTGTTTTAACAGGTGGCTTTAATGTCCGTGTTTTCTATGTCCTCTTTCACTGGTGTGTAGAGCAATGGTTTTCCTTCTCATCCTGAGGACATTGAAAGGAATTTAAAACTCTGTACTCTCCATTCTGCTTTGAGCTTATTGTATCTAATGCAATGAAACCTACCAAATAAAATGAAATATAGTGAACTATAACCATACTATATGTACTATATACTATAATATAACTGGATTTCACATTTACCTATTGGGAGCTTTCTCAATAGGTCAGATATTATTCCTCTATTCTTCTGCCAAAAAGACTGTTAAAAGTTGACTTTTTGTCCAATGGGGCTATGATAATTTGATTAGTCTTTATGATAATTTGACAATCACTCATCATGCATCACTTGAATTTTAACAGTAATCCCCCTGTTCAGCAGAGGAAGATTTCTGTGACTAGCAATTAGTATTCCTCACATGGCTGAAAAGCAGATGGGGACCTGCCAAAGCAGAGAGATGCAGGGAGGAAAAAAGAATGGAAGGGACATTGATGGGACCTGGAGTAGAAGCCATATCAGGGAGGTGTTGACAAGACAAGGGAGAAGGAGAAGAAAATTGTGACCACTGAGAGTGGTGCTTCCAGCTCACAGCCACTCTCTGATGTTTACATCTCATATCTTTAAGCTTCTGGTCAGGAACACTGGCAGGAGGCATCTTACATCAGCAGTGGACCCTTCTTTGCTGCCTCTCTCTAGTAGCCATCTTATCACAATTGTAGTGTGAAGGTGTGGCTTCCACTGAAATGCTTCTCAGAGTGCAAGGGAGGAAAAGCTTTATGAAAGATGGTTAAAATTTATGATGATTTTAACTGATGCTAAAACACAACAATTTGTTCACTATGGATAATTTGCTATTTTGTCACCCTCCTCTCATTGCTGTAGGTCTCTATCTCTATGCTACACCTGATCAAAATATCACAGTGATGTTCTCTTCTGGGTCTGGAGTGGAAATAAGGGGAATTGGAGGATTTCTGACCGTGACAATTCTGCTCCCAGAGAAGTTTATGAGCCACACACAGGGTCTCTTTGGGGTAATGAATGGCAATCCAGCGGATGACTTCACCTTCAAGAATAAAACCAGCATGTCAGTTCATGCAAGTCCCCAGCAGGTGTTTGAGTTTGGAGCTAGCTGTAAGTAATTTCTCTGGTCTATTATTGCATTTTCATTACCAATTCTCACAGCTCGTGATTTAAGGACTAGGAAATGAAGTCTGTATCAAGCAACCAATACTGGGGGAAGAGAAGGGAGTAAGAGAAATATGCTCCCCTCTACCCAAGTAGGGAGTGAAAACAGAATCATGATGGAGTGCTCAGCACTTTGTTCCATCACAGCTCACACTTTGAGAAAACCATCTACTGTGGCCAGCTGAACACAACATCAGCAGAATACAGTATTACAGAAGTACAGCAAAAGCCAGGGCCAGCTATCCTTTCCCAGAATATTAGCAATATTTTCATCATGTTCCATGCTGACAACTTAAAAAATCATTTATTAAATCACAATTTAGTAATTGAGCCTTTAAAGAAGAGGTTGTGGGAGGATGTGTGTAAAACAATGGCTCCTATCATTTAATGAGTGATTAGGTTGCTCTTTCTAACCTGCAGCATTAGATTGGTCAGCATTCCTTCTGAGATCAGGTAGGCCAGAAACATAATGCAAAATATCCTCTGGCTACCAGATAATCTCTGCATTGAGCACAGTGTAACCATACTCCAGGGTTCAGATCATACTGAAAAGTCTCCCTGCCTCAGCCTCAGGAAGTTTCTGATATAACAGAATGAAAACAAAGAGCAGGACTGTGGCAAACATGATGAATTTAGGGACACACAATCTCAGGATGTTTGTAATGGTTGCTTTAGGTAGCTCTGTCTGTTATCACCATTTTGCTAGAAGTTATATAAAACCATCTTTATGGAGAATCATAGCTACACAATTATTTGGACCTAATTTTAAGAAAATGGTCAAACGGCAGGTTAAATGAACACCAGCTTTGGTGTTAAGATGTTGCATGTGAAAAGGAAAATAATCTTGAGCTGGCAGGAAGCTGTAGGGCTTCCTATATCTCTTCCAGCTCTAGCTACATTTCTGTAAATAAACACTTGGATTAGTAGCAGAAGGTGGCATATGCTGGCAATGTTACATATGAATCTCTCTTTCTTTCTCTGTCTCCCCAGGGGCCATTGAAAATGGAACTTCTCTCTTTACTTACGACTCAGAGTTCTTATTGAACAGTTTCTTTTATGGGGAAAAGCACAACGCTTCCTTCCTGCCTGTGTTCTCCCCTCACGAAGACCCTGCTGATCCCCTGGTGGAAGAGATGGTCTCAGTCTGTGACTCTGACCCATTCTGCAGATTTGATGTCCTGACAACAAGAAGCCTTCAAGTGGGAAGTTCCACAAGACTTTCCCATCAGAATCACAAGCTGCGGGTAGAACATCTAGTGCCAGGTGATACAAGGCTCCATGAAACACCAGTACAGAATCACAGGATATTCTGAGTTGGAAGGGCCCCTCTGGGATCATCAAGTCCAACTGTTAATTGAATGGCCCATAGGGAGCATCACTATAGTTATTTCTGCAGGGCATCTAAAGAGTTGACAGTGTTTGAGGAGGCTTTGGTTAACTGTAGGTTCGTGCACCTGTAAATATTCTTATCGTGGCAAATCATCCTTGTACCAGGAAAACTCTGTATTGATAGAATACTTAGGCAAACTCAAAATAAATTTCTTTCCATTTTTTCCACTACAACACCACAGCATAGAAACTTTATTTTATTTTATGTGCATTAACCTTCTTCCTTGGATTTAAAAATAGTTTTTAAAAGTAGCAGGAAGTATTGTCTTTCAGATAGCCTAAAAATCTTTCTTTTCCACATGAGCTGCCACTAAAATGTCATTTGAATCATTGTAATGGAGATTTGCTTCTAAATACCCTAACCAAATATGTCTTTTTTATTAGTGATCTCTTGTGGCTGGCTGGATCATCCAACCAATGGAAGAAAGATTGGAAATAATTACCTGCTGGGCTCAACCATCAATTTCACCTGCAATGAGGGCTATGGACTCATTGGGTCAAAGGCAAGAACTTGCCAAGTGTCAGGAGACTGGTCAGGAGACATCTCCCAGTGCAGCCGGCTAGAAGGTCTGTTTCCTTTTAGATATTATATATTGGCACTAAAAAATCATTATCAAGGACAAGACAATCTCAGTATACCATGATGGCCCTTGACAAAACAACTTCTTGTACTTGGGAAAACACTGGACATGAGATGTCTGAATTTCTATGAGGATATTATTATTCAAATCTAAATTACAGATTACTTATGGTTGCTTTGTGCATTTTGGTGATGGTTTAAAAGATTTTATCACTGGGTATAGGTACCTGAAGGGTGGGTGAGAAAAAGATGGAGCCAGGCTTTTTTCAGTGGTGCCCAGGGACAAGACCAGAGGCCATAGGCGTGCTCTGGAACACAGGAGCTTCCCTCTGAACATCAGAAAACCCTTTTTTACTGTGATTGTTTGAGCAATGGCATAGCTTGCCCAGAAAAGTTAGAGAGTCTCCCTGCCTGGAGATACTCAAAAGTTGTCAGGTCATGGGCAACTCACTCTGGGTGGTCCTGCTTGAACGGGGGAGTTGGACAAAATTACCTCCAGAGGTCCAATTCCACCTCAGCTCTTCTGTGATTCTGTGATTCCAGAGCAGACACAGCTCCCACTTGTTGGACACTTTCACTCTTCTCATCTGAAAGATTATGTTATGTCAAAACATAATTCTATTATTCTACAGCAGTAAAATTATTGTGAATGATGCAACAGTATTTAGTATTAATAACAGATTTATTACCCTCTTGTGTTGCTACTAATAGATTATCAATTAGCCTGGGATAGTTTGATTTAGTAGCAGTTTACTAGCATAGGCTGTCTCTATGATTTACAGAAAATGGCCCAAAATTTTCTTTTTATTCATTCACCACATACACTCCAAATGTCCTCAAGATGGCAATATTTCAAAGCAACAGGGTGATGCAAGGCCAGATGGTATGTTGATGCACTTTTAATGCTGAGTTAATACTTCCCAAAAGCACTCATCAAATAATTCATACTAACAGATTCTCCATTCTAAGACCCTTCCAAAGAAATGTGGAAAGTGCACTTCACATCAGCAATGAATCCTGTCATGCTGACACATTTCATCAGCCTCTGCTGGCCTGTACCAATTGCTTGTACAGTTCTGAAGTGAGTGATATTTGTAAGATGAACTGCAGTGAGTTTGGGCAGCAGAAAAATTTGCAAAGGCCGGATCTTAAAAAGGCAGTGGCAAAACATTCTGCCAAGCTGAAAGCTAAGAATATTTTTCCATTGCTGCCATCAACCACATACATACTGGATAAGAGCCAGTCAGTCTCAATAAGCAAAACAGATGCTGACATTTACACTAGCAAAAGGGGGACAGAAAGGCAGCCCTGTGAGATCAGAGGAAAGGAGCTGGAAGATGTGCAGTGCTTGACTGCATTCAGAATGATGGAGACGTGACACAGCTTTGTGGATGAGCAAATAAAACCTACAATATTTTCCAATCCTTTCCTGAAAGATGACAAAGAAAAACAAGGTGTGAAAGAATTTTTTTATCTGATTGTAACAAATATTTTCTCCCCCTTACTATTTGATATTTGGTGTTCTGGTTAACTTGCAATTTGAACCAAAAATGATGGTTTTTATTAGCCTCAGGAAGCTGGAGTATGGCAATGCTCTCCATAGCAGCAGGATACTGACAATACCAACAACTGATCAACACAATATAAAATACAAATTTCTCCATTCTTTTTTTCCCTACTACTATGCCCTAATAATGGCATTTATACCTAGAGCTCTGGGTCTCCTTCTTCCATAAGGTATTCTGCTAAATATCAGTGTTTGTATGAGAGGCTATTTTATTGACAGGCCAGGTCTCCACAGAGAAGAGAGGCAATACAGTTCAAAGTTCCTTTCATTAATGTCTGAACTTCTCATATTTTTATAGCATTGATAGCTAGTTCTTGCTTTCCACTAAACATATTTCTGCCTCTGGTCCAAGATATAGGTGAAATCCAGTGCCAGTTTTCCTTGTCTTACTTCTCTGTTTGGCTATTTTCTCTATTCTCCAACCCCCAAGCCTTCTCCAGTACAGAAAATATCCTCATGTTGTCAAAATCTGTTGTTTCTGAGGTCAGTTTTCTTCATTGCTATTCTCTTTACACAGCAGCATGCTGCTGTTTCACCAACATCCATTTTATCAAGTCCTGTGACAGAAGATCTTCTTGACACCTGGAAAATCCTGACAAAATGGACAGCCCTTCCCAATTTCTGGGTGCCTGAATGGGTGGCCACTGACACAGCCACTGTGACCAGCAGTCACATTTTCACTTTGAGAGTGAAGAGTTAAACACACACTTTCTCAAATTATTTCTTCCATGCTGGTCAGGAGCACAGGGCCCAGCCCCCTGTTATTCTAAGCTTACAGGTGAATTTTTTTACAGTGCTGTGTTTGTTACACATACTGCAGTTTTGTGGCACATCAGATTCAAGCTCTCTCTTGGAAATCACCAAGGTTTTTTAGTTGCTATATGCTTCCATTTTTCAAAAGATATAACAGTTAAAATAAATGCATGGGAACTAGGAAAACTGGATAGGAAAGAAGATGAAAACAAGAAAATTTAATGCCAGTTATTTTACAAAATCCATTTCAGTATTTTGAAACTTCAAATACAAATTATGTTGTCGGGCCTGCATATTGTTGTTTTTGACTTTTGCTTCCTTGGACTAAAGTTTCCATGGAAATCCTCTGCTAATAATTATTTTGCTATGCTTCTAATTACAATCCCTCTGCAAGTCTTGCCAGTACCACAGCAACCTCTCTTCATAGAATATCACAAAGAGGAAGAACAAAGAAGCCATCCAGCAAAAGCTAAAAAGAGATTCTAGTAAAATCAGATGTAATATCCAGCTAAAAATCATAAGCAATATATGTATATACAGTCTTTTTGAGACAGACAATATTTGGTGATATTAAGGGCAATCTAGTTTTGTTTGTCTTCTGGGTTATTTTCTCTTCCCCCCCTCCTTCTCTATTCACTTTTAGATTTCCTTTTCCAGGCCCAGGCTCTGTGTAAATACAGCTCATTTTGAAAAGCTGTCAGAAATCTCATTAGTCTTCTGTGCTTTTTCTAAACACAAAGATTTGACAATAGAGGCAAATCACTACTTGACTAACTACTTAAGCCAGTGGTGAGTTCTCATCTTGGCAGAGCCTTGGTGAAGGATGTCTAAGCCAAACATTAGATCCTGAGTTTTGTTCAGAAGTGACTGGATGGGGCACCAATGCCTGTGAAACAGTTTATGTATCCAATTTCTTTCCTTAAACTTCACTATAAACCAAATTAACAGCCAATAATGTGTTTCAGAATCACAGAACTGTCAGTTATGTCACTCTGCCATGACTGTGTGCTAGGCTGTGGTTTGGGCAGGTGTGACAAAGTGATGGAAGGGAGGGCTGGCAAAAATGCAGCCCCAATGTATTAAGGCTCAGATACAAAATGCAGAAATCATTGTTTCTCCCAGACAGTTCACTCCACATGCTGCACCTCCTAACTTTTACAAATATTGTCATGTGTCATGGTAATCTGCCACTGTTTAGTAGAATAAGAAAACGAAATGAGAATTTTTGTTCAAAAATTACTTTATACCTGGTTTCTTTCTCTCTTTCAGGTGTCCTTGTTAGGCAGTCACAGAATAAAGTTGACACTTTTTGTGTTTTAGTCTGTTCAAACTCTCTGATGCAGTTCAATGTACCCACATCAGAACAGTCACTTCTCTTTTATGTTAAGATTATTAAGCAGCAAAGGCAGTTTCAAAATTTAATACCAAAATAGGAATAATTTTTTAAGTCTTCAAACCATATGGAATAAGGAAAACCAGTTGTTGGGATTGACAGTTCTACATCAATATTGCACATTCACAATTCTGACTACATATTAACCACTGCCACCCTTTGTGTTACAAAGCTTTTACAGCCATCTGCCCTAACAGTCAAATGTAGGAATTCTGTTCCAGATCTTTACCAGTTTCAGAGAATCTGAAAGAGTAAAGGGCTGGAAGAGACCTCTGAACATCATTTAGATCAATCCTCCTGCCATGAGAGTCAGTTTGTTCCACAAATAAAGAGAACAGAAGAATTAACACTTTACCTACAATTTCAAAAATCGTCACGCGATTGCATTCAAGCAGATATGAAGAAATGTATATCAAAGTCTTAATTTTTGGGTTTTTTTGTGGCTCTGTTTTTCAGCTATGAAACAAGTAATTATTATTGGCAGTATATTTGGAATAATCGGTCTTGCAGTCCTGGCACGTCTGGGTTATTTATGCAGAAAGGAGAGGTAAGTCTTAACTGAATTGGAAACACAAATGAACCTCCCAAAGAAATAGCAACTTCTATGACCTTTTAAATAATAATTTAATAATGACCACTGGCAACACACTGCCAGTGTTCTACAGATTTTTTAAAAAGTGCAACTGATCTATATACACTTATCAACTATGTATGCAACTGATTGGTGGAGAAAGAGCCAGCACAGTGAATGAAAATGGTTTTGACTAGGAATACTGGCAGATTGAAATGGAGGTATGGTTGATTTTCTGAACTTTGTTAGCAACTGTTGCAAAATTTTAAGTCTTCTCTGTTCCAGTGTCCGCAAGGAACAGAATGCTGCATGAAATGGAATTGAAATAGAGTGAATGGAAACACAATGGGGTTACAGTCCTTGGAAAGAAGACTGTATGTGTGAGGAAGATACTTCTGAATTTATGGTTTAAAAAAAAAAAAAAGCACAGAACCAAGCTAACAGAACACTGCTATTGTTTTTTCAGTATTTCATCAGCTTAAAAATGCTACATTCATTAGGAACTCAGCTCGAAGAAGTAAGAATATGGCATATTATCCTGTGATATTAAACTTTATGTGTAAAGCCATGTTACTATATGGAGTCCATTTTCTGCTTTTTAGATATGTATCACAAAGGCCATATTTTCCTGCTCAAACCTTTATAAATCTTTATATGGTGGGAAGTTTCTGTATGCCAAAAGTGAGATGCATCCATACTGTGTATTGATACAATAGTTAAGGCCTACAAACTGTATTTTGTTTCTTCCCCTTTCAGAATAGTAAATTGTTCTCTCTCTGCATGGGTTGCTATTTGATTACACCACAATTGTGTAAAGGGGCTACAAGGATGTTTGCCCTCTTTCTGTTCCTGACACAAACACTTTCTCTGTTTTTTGCTGTTAGTGTGGGTTGGTTTTTTTCTGTTGCTTCTTAGCAAAGCTGTACTGGCATTGCTAAAACGTCTCACAGACCTGGTAATAAAACTTTGTATAAGTTTAGACAACAGCTTGACATTACTGCCTTGACACTTTGTCCTTTGGCATTTCAGGTAGATTTAAAAAAAAA
>JAHLSL010000041.1:6644663-6664471 GCA_025920805.1 Petroica traversi
CCGCAGCCCCCGCGGAAGGGCTCTGCCGCCCGGCAGCGCCTCTGCGAGGCCGGCACCACGTCCCTTCCTGCTCGGCAGAGCGGTGCCGGGCTCGAAGCTGCCCGTGCAAGCACCAGCGGGTGTTTTTTGCCTGGAGTTCGTGGTTGTTTGGGGCTCTCACTGTGCTCGCTGGACTGGGAGCTCGGAAACTCGTATGAAAGCGTGATGTAAGAGAAAGAGGAGCAGCGCGTTGCTCTGTAAAAGTGGTTCGGTAGTTATGTCTGTGGAATGGAGGCATTTGAAGGGAGAGGGGCGTGCGGTTGTTTGTGTCACTGGGGGAAAAAGCTGTGGCAGCAGAGCCAGAGCTTGCGGGTGGCCATCCTGCTGTCCGCACTGTGCTGCCCCAGCTCCCGGTCAGCCCTGGGCTTCTCTGACCATTTAGGTTCTCGTTCAGCTAAAGAGTCTGGAAATCCTGAAGCTTCACTTCCTAAGGTGATTTTTCACTTAAAAGTTCTCTGCACCCTTTTGTCCTCATTTTAGTTGTTACTAATGATTTCAGGTACTACACTTTTCCTCTGGTAAACATTGGCCATGCTTTGCAAGATCTGAAGTGGCAGTTCCAGGTGGTCACAGTGTCACAGCCATCAGATGTGTGGTCCTTCTGGATATGTTTGGTGTATTAATTGCAGTTCCTTCTCACAAAGTAGAATTTGCTCCACTTCTTCTTATTTTTGAGCACATACTCTACTTCTTTTTGAACGCATACTTGCTCATCAAGTTTTTGTAGAGGTACCTAATTAGGTATGGAAAATACTTACTTGGACTTTTTCAGGGAATAAAAAACCTTTTATAAGGAAAAGTTCTGGTAAACTTTACTTCTTCTCAGAAGTAAAACGTGAGAGTACTTTCAGATAAGTATCTAGAGAGCTGCCTAGAGAGGTTCCCAGTACCATTAGGACGCGTTTGGTGCACACAGTGGATACTCCTTCCTTTTGCTTAGATTGAAGAATGTTTGCTTTTAAGGCTACTGAGCAGAACTGTGGACAGAACAGTCCATGTGTAACCATGCCTCACAGAGGGCTGTGTGACAGCAAGTGGAGGTTTGGCTGATAAAGGGGACAGAAATGCCTGAGCACAAGCAGCTGGGGCAGGGGGAGGAGGGAATGGATTATAGAGGTAAATATATATTGCCTCCAAAGGAAGGTGTAGCAAAGGAGAATGGATCTAGAAAGCACTGCCACCTGTGTGTCTTCTGCTAAAGGACCTGGAAACAGTGCAAATCTGCATTTCAACAACTTGTAATTCATATGGCATAAACAGGATCTGCAGAGTTGCTAATGTGCACAAGGCACACAGCAGGATCTTCGTCTTGACCCTTAATCCCACAGAATTGAAACGGGATTGGCTGTGTCAGGTTGCATTTGAAACTAGCAGAGTTCTGAAATGACAAACATTACTATTGCTTTTGGAAGGCAGTTTGTCATGTGGTATGTTTTTAATGCCTGCTCCTTTTTTTGTTTTGTTTTTTTAATGCGTGTCTTAATAAGCTTATTGTAAAGTGCAGTCAAAACAAAGACTGTGTCACCATCATTTGCTAAGATAGGAGAGAAACTTCTGGAATTACTCCATGAAAAATGACTCCAGTTGTCAGAAATGAAAGTGAATTAACAGCCATTTTTGCACATAGTACTTTTCACAGAAGGTTTCTGCTGTGCCGTGTGATGTCTAACAGTTTCTCTTAATTCAAACACTGACATTTCTGCATTCAAACCTTGACATTTGTGCATTCAGACATCAGCTATCCATAATTTCTCAAGTGAATAAGAAATAAGCCTGTGAATAGATTACCTTCCATTAAAGGACCATTTGAATTTGGTGAGTTTGTGTTAAAAGGCCAAAGAGATGGAAATGCCTTCAGCAAATGTTAGTTTTGGTGAACAAGTGTTATTTCATATACTCAGTGCAATAACTTATAATTTCTAGTTTCTATATTTATGGCATTCATTTAATTTTCCCATCAGAAATGTATATGATTATCAATCTCCTTTTCCTTTCTCTGTTTTCTTTCCATTTAGCAATACTGAGTCACCACATCCTTGGTTTTTTTCCCAGATGAGTCTTTCCTTTGAGCTGTTATTCCAGTCTTCTCTTTCAAACCTTGTATCTCTTGTCATCTTATTCTGCCCATGCCTTGGTGATTCAGAGAAGCAGTTCTACTTGATGTGCCATAAGCAAGTGTCTTGAAAATACCTGAAAAAGCAATTTTTTTTTCTTCTTTCTAACTAGGCAGATAGGGCATGAAGTAGTCAGACATTTCAGCATATCATGCTTGTACATGCATGGAGCATAACTCAAAATTCAGAGTTATGTGAATAGATTTAAGCAGGATGGAGCCAAAGAAGTGAGAGGGAGGCAGGGATTACATGCTGCCAGCTGCAAAATTTTCATTTTTGTCATATCACACCATAATGGTTGTGCAACTGACCACTCCCTTCATCCACACAGTGGCTACAGCCCATCCTGATAAAATTGCCAAAGGATTCAGCCTGCCACACTTGACAAGGGAACAACAGTTTTAGAACTTCACAAAGAAAGAAAACAAATGGGCGTATTAAGGAACAGAAATTCTTATGGGGCCACATCACACATTCTTACTTCCAGTGATAAAGGATCACAGGCAAGCAAGTGTGTTTGTATCTTGTGGCTGAGGACCAGCCAGCAGCTGCAAAGCTCTAGCTAGTGTAGCATGTTTGTATTGTAGAAATAAAAATAAAAAAGGGTCAGAATTAATTTAGAAATAATGGGAACTGTCTCTTGTGCTCATATCCTAACTTGCCTGCTTCTAACTTATTCCAGAAAAGGTCTGGCCAGGCAGATTTTTTTTTTACAAAAAAAAAAAAGTGATGAAAAGTGATTAGCTTGATGATTAGAGTCAAAATTTCACAAGGATAGCAAGTTCACATACCTGACAGCTCACACTGCCAGAGAACACAAGTATCAGCTCTGCATGTCTGTACATTTCCAGGAATGTACATTTTTACAAGACAGATGCTTCAGTCAAGGTTTGAGCAAATCTCAGGTGACATAATTAAAGTATAATCAAATACTCACTGTGGCTACTCTCTGGCTTGGACCAATGCTAATCAAGTCTCTAATTCTGACCAGTAAAAATTATTGCATTTGAGGACTTTCAAAAATTATGTGTGTTTGCATGGATAAGCAGAATGAGCAAGATGTGATTTTTTAACTGCTCGTGGAGTACATATTGTAAAGGAAAAATGAACAGCTAACCAAGTGCCCTCATAGCATCACATCAAAATTTAACTGATTTAACAAATGGGAAGTTGTTTTCTAGCAATTTTGAAAATTGCAATTTTAAACAAGGTAATTCTTTCATGATGGTTCTTCTTTAGCTTTTATTGACTGTTCTTTTGTAAGGGGCTTTTACTGTTACAGCACAGGCACAGAAGCCTGACAGTTTTGATGAGAGGTTGTGTTATCTTACTATGAATTGGAATAGAAAAGTATTGAAATGTAAAAATACTACACTAATTTTTTTTTTACTTGGGTAGATCTAAATCAGCCTTATACTTCCCAAAAGCATTTATTTTGCATCATAACATTTTATGGAATGAGATTTTTTTCCCTGACCACTCATATGATAGTATGCAAATTAACTTTTGGTTCACTCGATAAAACTACATCTTCAAAGAAAACCATTGCAATGCTAAAAATATTTTTAATAATGACCACAGAAGCCATATTTGTGTCTTTCATCTCCTGAAGCTTCTTCTGGTTTTAATCAGTGTTCCCACATGAAGAACTGTGGCAACCTATGATAATAGAATCCCTATTCACATCTCGAGGGAAACAGAAATGTTCTCATTTGAAGAAGGTGATGTGGTGTTTTGCCCCTTCCACCCGTGGGCCCCTGCCTCTGTCACTGCCGGGGTATCTTGGCATCAGTTAAGTGGTTTCTGTCCTTTCCTCTGTGCGTTACTTTCTCATTGAAGTGTTTCTGCTGTCTAATTATACCCTTTCAATCAAATTAGAGACTGCAGCATCTGGTTAGTGCCTGTAACTGTTGCCATCTGCACCTAGATACAGTGCTTTCATTTAAGGAGGAGTGCTTAAATTGCGATCTCCAGCAAGAGCTAGAACGGTTTAGGTAGAATGGAAATGACTTAAAACTATTCTTGGAATACTATGCAAGCACATGCATCAGGCAACCCACACTGAGTCATTTATCGGACCTGGCACCCTTGGTTTCATACCCTTATATTCTGCTTAAGCATTTCTCTGACTTCTCCAAAAGGCTGTAGGAAAAACAAATGAAAACTGAGCAGGCAGTTATGCCATGTAAATTCAAGGAACCTTTAATTTTTGGTCCAACCTTACAGAACATTTAATTACACCGCTGTAATGAAAACCACCATTTAAATAGCAGCCACTTTCATTTATCTTTCATTAATCTGCAGATCTTTGAAAGAAAACCTTGCTTTTTGTTGGGCAGTAAGTGGTCGGATAATTTTTGGCTTGGGTAGGCTGGTTTCAGGTTGATAATTGTTGTCAGTCTCTCTGGACACTAGTCAATGCTCCAAGTAGCTTCCAAAGCATTAAGCAAACAAACAAAGCAGTTGTTTTCTTTTCTCTCCAGGGGAATAGGAAGAAGTTTGTCATTCTGAATTTTCAGTCTCAAAAGCTATGTACAGGCCTCAGACTTGGAAAGTACTCTGAGAAGTCATTTAAGCCATCCTGAAACCTCCATCCCTTCAGTCTGCAATTTGTAGTGTCTCTAGATAGATGTCTTTGAGAAAATCATTGGAAGCTGATGCAGACTGTGAAATGTCAGTGATTTATCATCAGTAAAAAAGTCAGGCTATTACAGTCTGCACTACCTTAATTTTTCAAATGATCCTAAAGTGGCGCCCATGTGGAGTGCAGGCAGCCATGCAGTCCCGAAGTAACAAAGGAAAATGATCATTGTAAGGTCCCTACATTGAAGAAGAAACCGACACAGATGGAAAGAATTTCTACAACAGCTGCTGTTTGATCTTCCAAATGTTGATCTGGCTCTAATAAAACTAATTGTGAACCTGTATCACACACTGAGTATTCACTTATAGTGGACAACATCCCTAGTCTTGTTTTCTGCTTTTTTGTTCTAGCAGTTGTCACTCAATACTTACAAAGCCTCAGAATTCATTTTAAAAAGTAACTCTTCTGTCAACCATGGCACCTGATTTGTTGGAAAGGAAACAGCAAACTGCTGTTCAGGTTCTCTTCCAAAGGCTCATGAGCATTAGCCTGAACAGCACCTGTTGGAACCTTTCATGACTAGAACCACTGCAAAGGTTCTCTGATTAATTATCTCTGATTAATCTCTGATTAATTCTGTTTACAGACATCCCCATGAAACAGTAGAAGCAGCAGGGTCATTGGGCAGTTAATTGAGTGAAATCATCATGGACACTGATTCTAATCACAGCTTTGACATAAGCCTCTACTTCAGACTATGTCTGAAACCCAGCTGACTAAGATCTTACAAGTATGAGGTCACACACTTGTAGATTTGAGTAGTCACAGCTTTCTTCACGTCCTCACTGAAACCTTAGTGTTTTAATAGGAGCTTATGGCTCACAGGGTAGATTGAGCCTTGCGTGCATGAAGAAAAACCACTGGCAAATCCTCCTAGCACAGTGGCAACCTGCAGCCTTCTCAGGTCTGCCAGCTGTGGTGCCCTCAAGGTGTGTGTTCCTCCTTTGCTGTCCTTGCCACTGGCAGAGGACTTGGATACAGTGCAAGTCCTGTCACAGCTTACCATAGTCTTACAAAACTTTAAGGAGTAAGGCTTGCTAAAATTCACAGAACTGGTATTAATTTTCTTGAGTCATAGTTCTGATGTGACATTCCAGGTGAAGGGTTTCATAACCTGAAGTGTAATGGAAGTATCAGTCAACCCAAGGCAGGTGGATCCAGCCACACAACACAGAGAGGTGTTCTTTTCCTCCTCCCTTCTACATAACCTACCAAAGAGAAGCCAGGGGATTTGAGTAAGCTGTAGAGTTTTCCAACAGTGCTCAATCCAATCTTTTTTGGCTGTTTAATTTAGGTGACCTCATCGGAATTAGTTTTGTGCATTCAAATCTAGGTGACCCTTTTTAAAGCTCATCATTTCACAGGATTATTGCACCAGTGGTACAAGACAAAAAGTAGGGTGGAGGTTCTAACCTCTTGTTCTCCAGAATCCCTTAGGATTTGGATTTGAAATAGAGAGGACAGTGGCCTTTCTGCAGACAAAACATGCACCTTCAGCACATTGGGAGTATTAAATTCATGGTGAAATCACTAAGGTAGTGTCTTGGCTGTCATGCAGCAAAATATGATGAAATCACTGTGTGTGTTAAACAGAAGAATCGAGTTGTTTACTGCCAAGATACTGAATATGCTGACATCTGTAACTGTGTCACTAGGAGTTTTACAGAAAACTGTACAAAATAATACATCTCAGCAGATCTCAAAGCTGACTATTCAAGGTAAAAGAATGTAGGGTTGTGTGCTGGTTTCAGCTGGTATAATTTTCTTCTTAGTAGCTGGTACAGTGCTGTGTTTTGTATTTAGTGTGAGAACAATGTTGGTAACACACTGATTTTTTAGTTGTTGCTAAGTAGTGCTTGCTCTAAATCAAGGACTTCTCAGTTTTCCATGCTTAGACAGTGAGCAGGTGCACAATAAGCCAGGGGGGAGAATAGCAAGGACAACTGACCTGATTTTTTTAAATGCCAATATATATTTGAAAATATTGCACTCTCATGCTATGGCAAAATTATTATTAATCCTTGACAAAATCCAAATTCCCTGTAACACAAAAGGTTTTGTATTTCATTTGATAACAGCTGCTAAATTCCATTACTTGAAGTTTTCTCTTCAGCGTTTCAGGAAATATCAATGATTTTGTGTGGTATCTCATTGCTTCCCTTTCCACCTCCCCATCTAAGCCAGGGGAGCTTTGTTACAACTCAGCTGGCAAATTTACATCAAATCTCTTGATAGCACAAAGGAACACAGGAGGCACTGATACAGCTACCTATTGACTTGGGAACAAAAAGCTGCAGCTAAGAGGAATGGAGAGAGGTCTGACTCTTCCTTTTGTTCTTAAAGTGCAGTGAAGTTTGAGGAAAATCGGTTAAAACAAGCTGACACGAAAATGTAAGGCAGTTGCTACTGCAAGTTAAAGCATGGGCCAGTCTTAGCAGATCCTGAACTTGACTGAAGTTAACTTCAATTTAGTTGGTGTGCCAGACTAAGTTCAGGTGTTGTAGCATTCCTTACATTTCTGAATAGATGGAAGTATATATTGCTTTTCATTTAGGAGTGAGAAGCAAAAAAACCAACAAAATAGTAGCACGAAGCTAATGTAAATATCTTTCCTGGATGTGTTTATCACTTTTCACAAATTCTTTATACTGCATATTATTTTGCTTATTTATTTTGATTTTTTTTCCTCTCTTTTCTGCTAAATTCATCAGCTTATATTTTTCAGCCATAAACTACAAAAGCTTTTATATTAACTGCAAAGCAAAAGAGGTATTGAAGAAAGTTGCAACACAGTCATGACCTTAAAGTGTTGGTTTTTTCCCACATGTTTACACAAATGTCTGTGGTGGCTTGAATACTGGAAACTCAGATTTGCATTTTTAAGCAAATGTATGCAGCCCACCTGTATTGCCAAGGCAGTCAGGTAAATTACAGTAAGGAGGAGTATTGACCTGAAGCTTGTTTTTGTTAAATTATACAGCTTTCTGTCCACAGATGATAGCAGGATACATTAATGGCTGTGCAGACACCTATTCTGTGTGCCTTCAGCAACAAAATTTCATATATTAGAAACCCAGACTTGCCTAGGCATGAAAATGAACAGTGAAAGCACAAAACCACTGTCTTTCATCTGCTACGTAATAGAACTCTGAAATAATTATTATAATTGTACCATTCTGATATTTGTGAGCCCAGACTAAACTAATTTCAGAGGCATGGTTTTAATAATCCATTTTTCCTTCTTCTGCATTAGTTCTAAATACAAAAACGGTGTACTGTTAGTATCAGGATTAAAATGTGGGTGGGTTTTTTTTTTCCTCTTCCAACTGCAGCCACACAAGTCTTTCTAGACTTGTTTTGTAAGTTAGATTTCAAGAGGGACACCTGAGATCAGCACATACTTCAGAGCACTCTCCCACTCCCTCAGGGCAGTGGAGCGTCTCTGCAGCTGTAATATGGTTTCTACAGAAAGCATTATCAGATGAAACAGGAGGTTTCACAGCCTGTAGTTAGCAGAAAGCATTTGTGAATTTCCCCAGCAATGCTGTCCAGTACAAAGAAATGTTCACAGCAGTTTTAATTCTGCCACAGACTGTTAGATTTTAATCCTATTCTTAAATAAATGCAGGGATGATAAATGTTGGTAAGTCTTAATTATAAACAGGATGGACCTATTTATGGTACACAAATGGTAATGACTGTTTCTAGAAGATAATCACAGAATGGTTGAGATCAAAGTGACCTCTGGAGGTCACCTGGTCCAACTGCTGTGCTCGAGGACAGTCACCTAAAACAGGTTGTCCAGGACCATGAGGAAGTGGCTTTTGAATATCTCCAAGGATGGAGATTCTACAGCCCTGCTGGGTAACTTGTTCCCATGCTCTGTCACACTCATATTGCATCATTTAATCAAAAATGTTTTACAATTTCAGCAAAAGTAAAATTGTTCATGCATTTGAATATTTATTTGATCAGAAGATGTCCAGTGAATGTGTCCACCTGTGTAGGAGGGGGATTGGAACTGGATGATCTTTAAGGTCCTTTCAACCCAAACCATTTTATGATTCTGTGATTAACAAGACCCAGCAAGGGCAGGCAGCATGAAAGTTGTAGTTCAGCTGAGAAAGGGCTGATGTATTTAATAACTGGAGAAATCATTCTCTTCTTTGATTTCTAACTTGCTGATTATTAGGAAGCTCAGAAAACAAGGATAAGTGGGAAAAAATATAAGTGAGGCAGAAGAGTACTGACCCATACTTCTTAATCTGAAAGCACAAATGTTTTAGTAGCAAATCATGATTATTCTCTGCCAAAGGAGGTCCCTTTCTAAGTCAGTTCAATCCCTAAGAATTTTTCTAAATCAGAATGTAAATGTTGGTAAGATCCACACTTACAAAGCCTTTCACTTTGTAAAGTCCAGATAGCCACAACTTTAGCTGAAGTGGCATAATATTTTGGTTAATATGCTGATAAGTAGCATACTGAATAATGTAAATAATTTCATTTTTGGAAAATTAACAACTTGCAGAGTCATCCTAATGAGTAAAACACAGGGAAAACAGTAAAAAAAGTATTATGCTTATTCAGAAAATGCATGTTAATTGTGTAAACATCTCTTCAGACCCGTTTTATACATGGTTTATTAAAGTAGTGAAATCATAATCTCTTGAACAGAGGTTTGACTGAGAGAACTTAAATCCTAGCCAGCATCTTTTGCTGCCTAAACAGGAAACACGGTCTATTGGCTATGGGGTGGAGGGTGAGGGAAGAACAAACACTAAACCTTTCTTTCTTTTTCCCTTTCTCTCTCTTCCCAGAATGCTATACAGCAAATGGGGCTGACTATCGTGGCACTCAGAACCAGACCTCCCAATATGCAGGGAAACCTTGTCTTTTTTGGAATGAGACCTTTGAGCATCCTTATAACACTGTGAAATATCCCAATGGGGAGGGAGGGCTTGGAGAGCATAACTACTGCAGGTAAGAAATATCACATTGCTTTAACATTGCCTGTACACACAGTGGTACTTTAAGCAATTGACAGAAAATTAGGAAGCTTTCTGTCACACGGTGAAGAATATCAGAACCATGGGTATGTAACACTTTTTGGTTTATCCTGTAATCAGTACCCTGATCTACAAGAACCAGTAGTAGAATAACTTTTCCAATCCAGCTCCCACACGTTTTCAGCACAGTCCCTATCACATGTCCAGTCTCTAAGGCAGCATGACAGAGAAAGACTGTAGATAACTTAAATGAAAGGGTGGAGATAAATTATCCAAATCAGAAGTACAGCGGTGCAGCAAGTGTCTGCAGGAGTCTCTGGATGGTTTTTATCCTCACACATAAGCTGGATCTGTTACACACCCTGTTTCCAAGTTTGTGCTAATGAGAGTTATGTAGTCACTAAAAATTCTAAGTGAGCATCAGAGAGTTGGAGTTGTTACTTGGATTCAGAAGCTCATCTGTCAGGGGCTACAATACCAGATTAAACCATGACAGATGCACTTCTGTTTCCTTGCCTTCTAGAGAAGTCCTCTATAACTGTGGTTAGAATAAAACTTAAATAAGAACTTCCGAATTTAGGAGCCAAATCAGAGCTGAAGTTCAGAGATGTTTAGGCTCTGCAGGCTTTTCTTCAGCTCTGTGTGTCAGTAGGAATTCTGATACAGAGCTATGAAATGTACAGTGGCCACTGAATTCTCTCTGATACCAATAGCAGAATCAAGAATGTAATTTTGATTTTTGCTGTGTGGCAATATTCTAGACAGGCTGTATCTACAGGATCTTACTTTTGGCAGTCATCTCTGGCTAATATTTT
Organism: Petroica traversi; assembly: GCA_025920805.1. Lineage (NCBI taxonomy): Eukaryota > Metazoa > Chordata > Aves > Passeriformes > Petroicidae > Petroica > Petroica traversi. The sequence continues at coordinate 6,655,282 of JAHLSL010000041.1, forward strand.
GGTTAGTACAAAGCAAAACATGTAGAAGTGTGCAAAAACATGCATGAGAAACAGAATGTTTATCCAGATACTCAAAAAACACTCAGTGAATTTTGTTTTACCTAGCAAATGAGAATTTGGTGTTACAAGGAGCAAGAAGCCTATAATCTGACATGTAAACCTGAGAAATTACTTGATTACCAAATAAAGCTTTTTAACTTCAGTCTGGCAGGTATTAGATTATCCTGGTTGAGATGGAGTTTGCCTGGAAGGTTGGGCATTTTCTCCCTCATGCTGTATCATTTGGCCTGGGAATATTCTCACAGGTGCATGGAATGACAGTCCTGACTAAAGGATGACTTTTAACTGCACATTCTATTGAAAGAAAGCTTGGAAAGTCACTAAGAGTGCCAGAGTATATCTTTAGCATGCAAATGTTCCCAAGGCCTGTGATACAGCTGTTTTAGCTCTTTCTCTGACATTCATCTGCCTGATGACACTGGACAAGCTGATCTTCCCTTCTCTCAGGCAGCACATACCTCACAAGGCTTTTTTAAGGCACAATACATCACTTTGAGATTTGATTTTAGGGACAACATTTGAATAATCTAATTCTACACTTGAAGTATTAATCAGAAGCATGTTACCTCTCCATGGGTGGCCTTTACTAGGAATATTTTGTTTACTGCAAGACACCCTGTTAAGATGGAAAGGCCTCTATAACAACGTTCCACTCATTTCAACCAAAACAAAATTATGAAGACTGAAATTTTTGGAGATTTTGAAAGACAGAGAGTTGTTTTCTAACTGCATACACTTCTGAGGTTCAAGACAAAGATTTCTAAAGACATTCATCATGTTTCTCCTACAATTTCCTCGCATTTTTAAGGCATTCATATGCAGAGTGCCATTATCATGATTCAATTCCAGACATACGGTTTCTGTCATGAAGATGTAAACGCAAAAATTCCTGTAGCTCTGGGAACAAGGCAAAATGGGTTACTTAAAGTACAAGCTTCACTTGGTTTTAGTCTTCTACTTTTTTTAGCTACTGGAGGCTCTTGCATTACACCTAAATTCCTGGCATAGCTGGTCTTAGACTTTCCTTGCCCACTACCTCTACTAATCTGTTTGAAAGCCTAACAAACAACATTTTAATCATCCAAACTGCACTCTGCTCACCAGTTGTTTTCAGCAGTCTGTTATTTGACCAAAAAAACATTCACAGAATTTCTAAAATTGGATCTCCCACAAAAGAGCTGTTAATATGTGTAAATGACAACATGCAGCTGAACTGACACTTCAGTAGGGCTGTGTCATTAATAGAATTCATGCCAAAGTATGTGATAAAAAGATTGTAACTGGTCTTAGTTAAAAGGTCATATTTCAACCTGACTGTCCAAAATAACAATTTATTCTCTTAAGTAGATCTTTACAACATGAATAACCTTTCAAAGTGTACACAGAAAAAAATTTACATAACCTAATGAATAATTAGGTGTGCATTTGTAAGCTACACAATAGCAAATAATTATAAAAATAGTGATCATCATCATGGACACATAATGAATTAACTATCAATATAAAGAGATTACTGAACTGGATTTAGTTAGTTTTATTGAAGGGAAAGAAAATAACTCAGTCTTTTCCAGAAGGCTTTCTCAGCTAAGTTTTTTTATCACCACACATACAGAAAGTGGGAGTCTGGACTATTTTGTACCACAGCAAAAAATCAAGTTTATGAGTCTATGGAACCGGTACACAGGATGTGGGACAGAAAATCTCCTCCCTGTTAGTATTAACCAGAAATAGCTCTGCATTTTTTAAACTTAGAGTAAAAAAAGCTACACTTTAGACATTATTAGCATCTTATGCTTGATGAATACTGTAATAACCAAAGCTACCTGAACTTCCTTATAATGCAAAACTTTGCTTTTTTCTTGCTATATAAGTTCAACAGGAGGTATTAGAGCAAAAATAATGCCGTTGAACATTGATATTTTTTGGTGGTTTCTGAAAAAAAAACAAGCGATGAAACTTGCTGACTGTTTTTCTCTTTCAGAAACCCTGATGGGGATGTCAGCCCATGGTGCTACATTGCAGAACATGAAGATGGAATATATTGGAAATACTGTGAGATTCCATCCTGCCGAAGTAAGAGCACCCTGCAGTTGTTTTATGCCTCCATCTCAGTTGAGCAGGGATTGGCAGATCTACAACAGTGGGTGGTGATTTCCAAACACAGACTAGAATATGGCAAAACAACTTATTTTCAGTTGCAGACTAAGCTATATTTTAAACAGGTTTTTAAGAGTTAATGACAAGCTTACTGATTTGTTCCACTGCTATCCTTTTCATCTGATCTCAGAATTACTGGATATTATTTACAATGAGGGAATCACACCAAACTTCTGAAGTACTGCCAGTTCTTTGAATCCATAGAAATATATCACTGATTTATTAAAATCTAGAGTACAAAAAAGCAAAGGAAATTTTTTACAAGGTGAATACGTGTCCATGCATTGCACTTGGCTCATAAAATTAATTACATTAGTTTAATGTGTATAGTGCATCATATACACATTAAACTAATGAATTAAACTAAGAATTGCTGGGAGAAAACAAGAGACAATATGAGAGGGAAAAGGTGGTGTATGGGAACTCTAGGCTAGAATTCTGTCTCTGGCAGGTGCAGATTCTCACCATTGCTGTGAAACCACAACCTGGCCTTTGTCAGATTTTTTAAAAATCAGATAATTCACAAGCTACTCACATGAAGCTTCTTTCCAGAATTTAATATTTTTAATGTGTTCTACTTTTTACCCACAATGTCAAGATTTGTGTCAGTGTGTTCCAAGATTTTCTTTCCCGAATCACATTTTTTAAAATACACTTAAATATTAAGAAGATATTCTAGTTCTGCATGTTAACAAGCAGCCATAGCTACACATTCTAGTAGTCTAATCATTAATGTCTTCACTTGCTTTCCTGGCTTCTCCTGTGCAAGTACCCTCTGTTTCTAAGGCAAAATTTAGGTATTCACCAGAGCAGGTGTCCATATGGAGGCACACATTCGATTGGAAGCAGTCTATTTCTTACTTGAAGTTAAGAAAACAAAACCAAACAAGAAAAATAGATCTAAAGTGATTTCTTTTTTACTTTGTTCACAGTTTTGGTGTTTGTTCTTTTTTTATGAATGTGAGTGATTCACATCTTCAGGCAAGGCAAACAAATACACAGATGCCTTTTACATAGACTTAAATACAGATTAATGGGTCTACTTTAAATAAGACAAAATCATTCAACACTCCGATACTCATTGTTCAGAGGACATCTTACTCTTATTTTTCTAATATGCCAAGCACAATTTAAGAAACCTGACCCTCCTAATTAAGAAATTTAACTTGGTCTAAAATGAAAGAATTTGCATTTTCTTTAAAGACCACAGATGTTAACAAATTATCTGGATATGGCACCAGGAAAAAAGCTGAAAGGCAAATTCTCTCCACTCCATTTGTTCTGCACAAAGGATCCTTTTAAAACCAGCCTTGCTCGTTTTCTCTGTGGTGGGGAGCAGAGGATTTAAACTTGGACACTTACTTGCACAGATAATCCAGACTTACATTTACAAAATGTCCTTTTGACCAGTAGCAGCTGCTTCAAGCATTGCACTGAAACTCGATACTAGAAAAAGGAATTGCAGCAATTTAGAGCAAACTGTACATTGTAAGCCCATCCAAATCTTAATACAAACCTCATGGTTTGTGAAGCTGTGTAAGTAAAAAAATCTTTTATTCTTCACCACACTTTCTGTTTCCAGTAAGCTTGATGCTAAGTCACAGGACCATCCAAACTGTCTCGTGAAGTGCACAATTCAGAACTTGAGTTTTGTGCTGGAGCAAGAAAGCAGTTGAGTAAAAAAAATCCTGGTTGAAAATTTTTAGAGAAAAATTTCTTACGTAAGTTTCTTTCCCTTAATGATATTTACTACTAGAAAATTATCTGGAACATAAGTTACCTATTAACTGTGCCCACATAACACCATGGCAGTGCCAACAACATGAGGCATCTTGATTGCCTGGAGAGATTTGCATGCACTGATTCATTGTAGCAATAATTAAGAATCTACAGTTAAGAATTTTTCATTATGGTCATGAACTCACATGATTATCTCAGGAGTCTCATTCCCTAATATTTATACACAACACTGAATTCTTCAGTCAGAAATGTGTTCTGACATTCTGTGTGTGTAATACAGAATTTAGCAGTGTTAGATGAAGATGGATGAGCATAACCACAGACACAGGGGTAGTTACTCCAGGAGGAGTTTTATCTTCCCTTTTCTTCCTCTTCTTAATGTCTGCTAAGCAGAATGGAAGGGACAGAAATAAAATAAAAGACAAGACAGCAGCTCTGAGTGCTGAGAGAACATGTGCATCTCACATGGAGGATTCAGAGCTCAATGCTTCAGATGGTTTGTTTGCAATGTTGTGGCTATTCCTGACTTTTTTGGTCTCCTTGTTAATAAGATTAGGTTTAAGTTCAAAGGAAATAACAACTTACACTCCCAAAATGTGAAAGAAAGAAAGGCTTGCTATACTACTTTAATTACATCTTCATGTTTATGACTCACATGACTCTCCCCCCATAAACAGATTTCATTACTGGAATCACATTTCCAGTGTGCATGTATATAATGTAATAAATGTGACTGGAATATGGAGGAGGTGTTAAATGGCAGGGCCAGGTAAGTTCTACAGAGCTGCAGGGAGCACAAGAACAAGGACAGCTCAAACAATCTGTGCATAAAGCTAGGAGGCTCTTCAAAGACAGCTACATGAGCATAGCTGGAACATGGTTTTGAGCTCAAAATGATTGATTCATTTTAATGAATTCATTTTATACATTTAATACTTGCCTTAACGTGTAAAATGCAGAAGCTGTGGTGGTTTGCCAGGACCTCATTATGTCAGATGCTGCTTAAAAGAAAAATAATCTGCTTGTGCAAAAGAGGTGACCTTTAAAGCACAAGAGGACAAATAGATACAAATGGGTGAAGACAGTGTAGTAGTAAAACATCACTGGTGAGCATGAACAGTAATTGCAGAACACTGACTACCTCATTTTTTGCCAAGTTTCTTTAGCAGGCTAAATATTAAGAGCAGAGAAGGTTAAAATATTGCTGGGACGCCAGAGAGACTAATTAGTCTTAGGATGTATGCTTGATTTAGTTACAAAATTTAAGAAGTTTTCAAATTACTCAGGTTTCTTAGCATGGAACATACTGAAGTACTAATCCTCTGGAGCCAAGGTTGAAAGGTCTCACTAATAAAGCTACTTTAAAAAAAGAGAAAAAATATCCCAAATCCCAGGTCTCTTAGGACAGTGAGCTAGGTTGGATAAGTAGGAAGCTTTTTCAGGGCAGTGAAATCATGCACAATACAAAAAAGAATGAACTCTCCCAGAGTTATCTGCCCAGCTGTACTCAGCTGGGGTGGGGCTGCAAGTGGGGATTTCCAAGGTATGTTAAATCAGGCTGTAACTTGAAGTCTCAGTACTTACATGAATGTTGCTGCAGGGCATATCAAAGCCATAACTCCGTGCAAGTATTTATAATTGAAATTGTATTCTTGGAGAACAAAATTAATTTATGAACAATATTTGAAGCAACCTTATGTCATTATTTATAATAAGTTTACTGGGTACTGTAATAACCAATGACTGCATAAATAAAACACTCATTCAGGTCTCTGACCCCATAATGTCATAGAGAGCTATGGCAGTTAGGTGGACAAATCCTTGTCAGTCAGGCACAGGAATAAAACTTATCTTAACATAGAGCCAGTAACAGATTTAATTTCAAGTTTGTGAACAGATATGACAAATGGGAAAGGGATAATTTTATGCCATTGCCTCGGCACTGTATTGTACTCCACATCCTCTCTGGGGGGTGGTCATGGCTAAATTCCAGTGCTTTGATGAAAAGTGCAAAACCAAAAAAAAAAAACCCAACAAAAAACAGAGGACAAATCATGCATTGAAGGGGGAAAACTCTGATCTCCCATAGTGACCAAGGAGCCTTGAAACATTGTATTAATGTAAATAGATGGGTTGTTTTTTTAAAGTAACATTGCTAATTTTTAATCTCTTTGTATGATACTTCAGATTCGTATCAGGATTCAAATTTAAATATTGGGAAATTCCCCTATATAAGTATGTAGTCCCTCCCATAATACTTGCCAAAGTCCATCCTAAAAACAATTTATCTTCACTTCCTCAAATATCCTGTTTTGAAAGCTTCCAGAATGTCATTGCTTGGAAGATCAGCCAGAAATCACACAGTTTAATTTACACTTTCAGAATATGCATGCCAACATTAAAAAAAAACCAAACAAAACCAAACCACAACCCCCCCGAATCCACTTAACGCCTTGGGTTGTTTCAGTTGCCTCTTTCAGGAGAAATGAACAAGGTATTTATCTTGTCTATTTTACTGCAGCTTACTGAAAGCAGCTAGAGAGTCTTACAGGTACTTTGTGAGAAGATACGATCCTCCTTTGCCCCATCACTCATCCCTGGGCGTGTTTGGAAAATATGACGGGAATCAGAGTATGAGTAACAAAGAGTTCCCATAGTGCAGAATCAGGCCCAGAAGGTGGAGAGAGCTGCTCAGAAATCAGGTAGTGCATGAAGTGCACTTTAGAGTGACTGTTGTGTGTTACTCCTGCCAGTGCCAGGAAATCTGGGCTGTTACAAGGACCATGGAGAGCCACCACCTCTGACTGGCACCAGCGAGACCTCCAACAAACTCACAATCCAAACGTGCATCAGCTCCTGCCGAAGCCAACAGTTCAAGGTGATTCCTTTGACACACGTTTACAAAATGCTCTCAAAGACAAAAATGGCAGCTTGCCCAGAGCTCTCTGTCATATTTTTCCTCTTCCCCATTTTTTTTTAACCTTTGGGAGGGCTAAGGTTGCACTTTCACTCTGGGAGATGGAGCCCTCTCTCTGCATCCAGAGGAATGTGGACAAATGACTAATGAAAAATACCAGGACAAAATGTGCTTGCTTACTGCAGCTGTGAGTGTCAGGGTGCCCTCCATTCCATCCTTCCCCCCAGTCTTAAGTAGCATCCTGGAAGCCCAAACAAAAATAGCCTGTGGTGGTTCCTCTGACTAATCACTTCTCCAAAACACACATATTCTGCTGCCAGCTTTCTTGCCCAAACAACCTCCTGCTGTCACTCCTTCAAATATACTATTCCTCCCTTCCTTATGCATCTTTGTTGTCAAAGTTTGCAGGCATGGAATCAGGTTATGCTTGTTTCTGTGGAAATAATCCTGACTACTGGAGATACGGGGAGGCCGCCAGTACGGAATGCAACAGTGTTTGCTTTGGAGACCATACCCAGCCCTGTGGTGGGGATGGCAGAGTCATCCTTTTTGACAGTAAGTACTGAAGGCTCAGTTCTTCCCAAAGGAGAGGCCTCATGTGTTCAGCAAATTAGGGAAAAGGCTCAAAAACAATGAGAACTGTTGCACTCAAAACAGCAAAACACCTCAGTTCGGTATAAAATAAAGCTGCTTTCCATTTCTGCCTAGAATTCTGATCCATTAATATTGTGAAATAACTCTTCCAAGAAATTATGCTTGCTCATGCTCCAGTGGTTCTCTCACTTTCCTCTCAAGTGGTACTAAATCAGCTATCAAAAGCAGGATGGCACAGAAAGACCCCCTAAGAAATGATCTTACTAGAGAGTAAAAAATGACACGTGCATGTATGGACATAGATTGTCAGCTGGTGGCATTTGAGTTGCTCTCTGGATTCACTGCTATTTAAGTTTGCTCTGGCAATCTGGATAGTTATCAAGGAATACAAAAATTTACTGGGCATGTACTTGTTTCTTATACACAAAGTAGCAACAAATCTTTTCTTTAGACTCCATAAAAGTAACTTCTTCAAGCTACTTGGGTGAGATCAAAAGACAGGATGCTTGGAAAGCACAGAGATGTGGCCACAGAGGTGACTGAGGTATTCCAGCATCATTCATACAGGGAGAGACCTGAGATTGTGGATTGTTTACCCTTGATAAAAAAGGCCTGGGGAGGAACCTTCTCAATTTGTAAATTGAGACTGATGGGAGAGTGTAAAGATGGAGCCATTCTCCTCTCAATGCTAACTAGTGAATAGACAAGAGGCAAAAGGCACAAACTGAAATACTGGAAAATCCATTTAAATGTAAGGAAAACTTTTTTTTTTTTTATGGTGAGGGTGACAGTGGATCAGGTTGCCCAGAGAGACTGAAGAGTCTCCATCCTTGGAGACTCAAAACACAACCAGACACTGTCTCCTGCTTTGAGCAGGAGGATTTGACTAAACAACTTCATCTGTTCTGTGAAGATTTGTTTTTTCAATTCCATACAGCTATGATGAAATGTCATTAAATCAACAGTGAGAATTAATAGTCACTAATCCACTTGCCTGCCCCCCTGACAGGGATGGAGTAGAAGCCTCTAAATCAGTGATTTATCTTTTATCCCATCTCTGCAGGGATGCAGGAAAGGGCACAAGGTTACCCACAAAGACAAGGGATAATTGCAGTATTTAAGGTTGATCCATAGGTGTGAGAGCAATGGGACATAAGGAGAATATTCCAAGCAAAGGCAACAAGGCTGTGCTCCCAGTGCGGTGCATCTGCTGGCCCAGCAAGTCTGTACCTTCAAGTCACAGTTAAGTATTAGAATCTACAGGGTGCTAAAACTTTGCAAAATTAATCTATTTTTTCTTTCTATTTTTCTCCCTTTCCTCTTGTTTTCACAGCCCATATTGGTGCCTGTGGAGGGAATTACACTTCTGCTACAGCTGTGATCTATTCCCCAGATTTTCCTGACACATATGGCACAGGCAAAGTCTGTTATTGGACCATACAAGTTCCAGGAGCGTCTCATATCCACTTCAACTTTGTCCTTTTTGAAATCAAAGATGCTACAGACATGGTGGAATTGCTGGATGGTTACACCTATCATGTTCTAGCTCGCTTCAATGGCAAGAACAGGCCTCCCCACACCTTTAACATCTCCTTGGATTTTGTCATTTTGTACTTTTTCTCAGATGACATCAATCAAGCCCAGGGATTTGCTATCAGGTATAGAGGTAAGAGGCCACCTGTGCTGTTTCTGCCTTTCAGTGAAGGTATTTAATTCACACAG
>JAHLSL010000041.1:6664481-6690104 GCA_025920805.1 Petroica traversi
TTTCAGCTCTCATCTAACAGGTGTTTCATCTCTCTTGTTGCCACTTCTCAGTGGGTGAAAGCTTCACCAAAATTTCTCTCAGTTTAAAACATTCCAGTCAGCTACGTCATAAATAGCAAAGTACAGCTTTTCAAAAATTCAGTTCTATACCTTCCTGTTAAAAGGGAAACAAAACAAAAAAACCCGAATTATCCCATGTGCATGTTGGTTCATCTTGGCTCCCTCCAACTATTCCTCTCCAGCTGAAAGTCATCAGGAGAAAATGTTCTGGTTCTTGAGTTGTACCTACTGTTACGATGAACAACTCCAGAAAAATTCTGAGCACTCCAACCTGGTGAAGTACAGGCTTTTTCTGGAGTCAGATACAATTTGGTTATTTGAGTTCTCTTAAGTAAACCAGGGAGCAGCATGGCTGTTTACAAGCACAAAATAAAGTCCAATTACACCTGTTGAGAAATTATTGTTATTGTAATCATACTCTCATGTTTTCAGCTGTGAAGGACAATGTGCATCAGAACAAGATCCCAGTGAATCACAGCCTTTCAGAGAGGATAAATGAACAAGCAAATCTCAGCATCAATGCAGCCAGGTCATCAAAGATCCTCTATGTCATCACAACCAGCCCAAGCCACCCAACGAGCTCCATGCCTGGTAATGAAAAAATAAAATGTAGAAACAGGAAAAAAACATTTTGCCAAAGCAAAATCTGGAGTCACTATTTCCTTTACTGCCTCCTCCACATTAGAACCACTGTGCATCTTACTAACAGATGAATGTTCATTTAGTCTAATTAGCACTAGCTGGGATTCTCTCATTACATTTCAAAACACTTCTCAGCCTAAGTCAGAGATAGTGTGAGATGGTGACTTCTTGAGAATGAAAGCAAAATATGTGAGTCAGAGCAGCCTCCTTACTGAATCAGCTTCAGTGACCACTGCATGCCACAGAAGGGCACAAGTTGCTGAAAAAAGAGCAAACTTTTGTAGTCTGGAATAGCTTGAATGCTGGATCCATCCCTGACACCCCAATTAACAAAAGCTTCATCAATAATACAAAGAGGACGTGACAAGTTAATGGGTGTAGGGGAGGTGTCACTGAACTGTCACGTGCCCAGAACTCACCTTCAGGACACCACTCAATTCAGGAAATTACTGAGCTGTAAATAATTGAAGGCTGGAAATGCACTCTTGGTGAATGTCACTGTTGTTCTCTCCTGTTGTTAAACCACCCTGGGCATCTCCTTTTGTGTCTCTCTGAAGCTGGGCCTCCATCCCACTGTGGGCACTGCCTCAGTCCTGAAGCTGCATCCTCATTGTGAATAATGAGCTGCACACCCCAAACCAGCCAGGCTGCACAACGTGCCCAGGAATAGTCTGGGATTAAGCCCAGCCTAATGCCTGACTTAGCACAGCTACACTTAATAGAATCTGCACCTTTGGATTTTGTGCAGTTCCAAAAATACTATTTAAATAATCATGTATACTCGATGCTTTGAGGAAGGGGCAGGGGGTGGAAGGGAACTTCTGCTTCCTTTCCTAGATAGTTTTACTGGTATATGCTTTGAATTTTGCCAGCTTTCAGTTTTGTTGGGAGGAGTTCTGCAAGGGAATAAAACCAGTTCTGACTGAAAGTTGTACAGTTGCTTCCAGTCTGAATAAAATACTTGTAGGTTTAAGGCATTGTCAAATTACAGATTTGAATAAAGCATGAGAAGGCTGTTTGTTTCTTTTGTACAATATTCTTACTGTAAAAACTGTAAATAATGAATTGTACTGAGAGCTCCCCCTCTTCTTTTGCAGAGTGGACAATATACAGTCTCACAGCACTGCTCATCCTCAGTGTTACAGCCATAATAGCCAAGATACTTCTGCACATTACCATGAGGTGAGTGTGGGGCAAAAGCAGCCACAGAGAACCAAGATCTCAGCTCTGAACCAAACCTGGGGCTCCTCTCTGCCTTCCAATAGTCAGATTGGTCATATTCAAAACTAAGTTAGTTATTACATATTTGTATCCTCATAAAAGATCCTAAATAAGCACATTTGTTAATTTTCTAGTCTGTTAGGACAGCATTTGCTACTTGACTGTCTCTTCTGCTCTTGATTTGATAAGATTTGTACTTTAGGAGGAAGGAGAAAAATGTTATCAGACATCCACATTTGGTGAGATCAAATTATGATAATACTTTGCAGGGGAAAAATTAAAACTTCTACACTCATACCAAGTAAATTTTGTATCCTCTAGAGGAACACTCACTGAATGAAATGATGGATGAGTTACCAGCAAATCAAAACGCTGATTATTGTATTTACATAGTACAAACATGCTTAAATTACAAGGTAATTAATTTGTATTAGCAGCAACTGAAATAATAACAACTGCAGTCCGCAGAGCCCTCTTAGCTTAATGTCACTCTGTCATTAGGGTGACAACAGAACACCTAACTTCTCATTTGGTCAACCAAGAAACACTCCATTTTGCAGAGCAGGTGGAAAGAAAAAGTGTCCCAGATGCAGTGGAAGCTGAGAGCACAGAAGCACTGCAGACATCATGACCAATGCTACCCAAGCACATGAGCACAAGAGTGAATTACCTCTTGTTTCCTAGGTCCCATCAGATCCCAGCTGCAGCTGAAACAGAGGATTGCAGTGATGTCACTACTGCTGGTGAGATCTGGAGTATATTTTACCAGCCCTCCACATCAATATCTATCTTCAAGAAGAAGCTTCGAAATCAACAGGACGATTGCAACCCACTAGTGGGAGACTGAAGTGTCTTTTATTGTGCAAGAATTGATCTTCTTAAAATCCAGGTGACTTGAGATTAATCTTCCTTTTTTTCCCTCCCAGTCTCATAGCTGTTTTCCAAAAAGTCCATTTCCAAAGGCCTTTGAGTGACTTTGCCTATCTGCTGTTCTCTTGGTTATACCAGTGACAACAGATTTAATTGCAGCAATAGTTTTGGAATACCTGGTGCTCCTCAGGTCTGTAGTGCTGTTAATTACTGCCTTTTAACCATTGCACTTAAAATAGATGTAAAAACTTGTAAAATTCAAAATGTCCTGTAGCCCTGCCAAAGGTAACTGAAGGGGTATCTACAGGTTGAGGATTTCTTGTGCCCCACTTGCCTGTACCACTGAATTTTATCAGGCTTCTTTAGTCCTTCTGTTCTCAAGGCTGAAGACAGAGGTGGGTATTGATAACCTGTTTGGCTGCCACAGCAAACAGAGCTTATTTGCCTTGATGTAAACACATCTAAATGGTACCAGCCAGTGAAATGGGAGTCAAAGACTGGAAAAACCAACAGCCTGGTTGCTCAGTGCTGTGCTCTTTCTGCATTTTCTGTTTCTGTGTCTACAAGAGATAGACACATAAAAAATCTAATTCAGGAGGCCCGTAAAACAAGGCTCAGCTGCAAATATGCATTTTTATTCACTAATGCTCCACAGGTCAAGGCCTGGACAAGCATTGAAACCTTTTAAATGACTCAGTCTGACCCATCATTCACTGATGTTTATGATAATTTTGTTCATATTCACAGTGATCCTTTAAAGAACTATTGTACTCCTGCCTGACATCCAGCATTCATCCTGGCTATAGGCTGAGGGCTTCTTAAAGCATTGTCCAAAGATACTGTAATCCACTGAATTTTTATCAGTGAGACTGCCTAACAAATCTTTACTCTGAAGTCACATTATTAATCTCAGCAGCCCAAACTATTTACAGAGCTGCAGGCTGCTCTCACCAGCTCACCTGTGCCAGGCTGTGCAGCTGAACACACATGGAACAGTTGCCCTGATACCTGTGAGGAGAAGTCTCACTAAAACTGAACTGAGCTGAACTTTTAAGGTAATTGCCTTAATTGTCAAAGAATTAAGCATCAGTGGGGTTCTGATCTGTGAGCTATTTTCTCTGATTGCAACAGACAGCAGTAACTATTTCTTCTCTTTGGTAGCCTGACTGTCCATCCACAATACTCAGATTTCTCATGCCACCATCTCAAGTTGGAAACAACTGATTGCAAGGGATCAGCAGTTCAGTTTTCAGCCTCAGCAAGTTAATTAGAAAAAAATGTCAATAAATTGACGGGCAAAGTTTTCAGTGGGCAGCTCCTGAAACTCAGAGGAGATTCATTGACAACTCTTAAACTCCAGTAATTCTGTTTAAGTTTAAACATATATAATGATCTGCATATACCAGAGAACATCTATTAAGTGCCTCTGCAAAAGGTAATTAAGAAAAGAAAATTATCACGGAGTTTTTCATTCTAGTATCTGCCCTTATGTTTTGTAACATAAAACTCCCTCCCCTTCATGAGGGCTATAGATCTCCTTGAAAATATATTGAAAAATTAAGCAGTGAAATATTGTGCCTTACCACTGTAGATCTGGTTTTACCTGAATTCAGTCCAGCTTGATTTATGTACCACAGATGAGTGCTAGAAACAGCTGAATAACATCACAATGCATGCTTAAAAGAAAGCAGACTTTACTAAGCCAGCAATTATGGAATTGTTTATATAAAAAATGGAATAGCATGGGAACATCTAGTACTTTCTTGCATGAGCTGCTGGAAACAATACAGGAAAATATAATTACACTATTAGCTAAAAGGAAGACAGGACAAGCTGTAAAAAATATGCTGGTTCTCTCTTACGTGTCATCGAGTTGGACCAAAAAACATTGTATGTTTCAGACCCAACAAAAGTTCTGGACTTGCTTTTTTAAAAAGTAAGATTTTGCATCTGCTGTGTGGAGAAAGGCTTCACCTCAGAGATTCACAGCAAAGCAAAGCAGGTTGGTTCCTAAGCATCCTTAGTATGGTGCTCTAACAGGAAAGCAGGCAGAAGAATCCCAGTGTGGAGCCAGATCCTCAGGAGCTGATAGGAGCACACAGTGCTTATCACAAAGGGAAGAAACTTTGCTTGCTCGCCTTATCAAATGCAAGTTAAACATTTTGGCAGAGAGACATTCACAAAGCAGTTCCCTAATGGTGATAAACTGAAAAAAAACCATCAGGAATACCCAGGGACTGATTGACACCACTGCAGAAGGAAAAAATACAGAATGTTATGCTTCTCTTCCTTAGTAAATTATTTAATTTTATTATAATATTAGAGAAAAATCTCATTACAAACAGCAACAAAGACTGACACTACTAGCGCAAAATGTAGAGAATTTAGGGAGTGAGATTTTTGCATCACTCCCATAGCTCCTCAACTGTTTTTTAAACAAAATTGTATTTCATAGGACTTCCATATGGAACATTTATCAAATTTATGTACAGAAGTCCCATAAAACCAGCACTTACAGCAGATTAACTGGTCATGGCAGCAATAAACATGACTATGCCTAAGATAGCAGACAGTGCATGGGTAATACACTGATAAAAGCACAGAGGAAATTATGTTCCCTCCTCCACCAAATCCTTCAGATTGTCTGATTCTAGATACTTCTAGCAAGCAGAGCAATAGATGGAAATTCATGGACAGGGTCCCTTAAATAGCACTTATTACTTTACAGGGCTGAGATGATGGAGAGCAGGTAGCTCTCCAATGTGGTTTTACAAAATGTGGTATGGTCACTCACACTCCCAGTTCAGACACTTCAGGGAATGGAGATTTATGGCCAAGATATGTGGTATCCATTAATGTAGCATGTTTTGATCTTGGCTGTAAAGGTTGGGGGGAGAAAGAAACAAAAAGTGTGACATGCACAACTGTTATAAAAGAACACAAAAGAAATGCCCCTACTGCACAGCCAGCTGAGAGCTGGCAGCTGGAGAGCAGGGACACCTCAGCATGCTGGCTTTTGCACCATTTCCTTGGACAAACTGAAAATAACTGCACAAGAATTGGTTTGGAATTGTATCTGAACCTGAGCTCCTGCCTAGCAGTCCCCTCCAGAGGCTGGACAAATGTGACACTGGCTACAATGTCAAAAGCAACTGATTTGACAACCAAACCATCATGAGGAGCTGCCCCCTCATTCCCATGGATTTCAGCTCCTGCTCTGGCCCCTGCTCACTCTGGTGTTGGTGTGACCAGCTGTGTAGTGGTGCAATAAACTGACCAGGTCAAAAACTGCCATGGCTTTTTCTTCCCTGAGTTACTCTTCACAGAGCTGAGCTCTCTGATCTTGCTCACTGGGCAGCTGCACAGAGAGATGAGCTGAGAGCTCCCTGAGCCCACAGCCAAGCAGACACCAAGCCATAGGACAAGGACAGATGTCTGCCCCAGGAGCTGGGGACTCTGCTGGAACTGCCACAGCAGAGATTTGTGAGCCTGCTGCCCTCACACAGCCCCCAGCTCCAGCAGCCTGCACTGTGTGTGACCTCAGGTGCAAAGGGGCCACCTGGACAAGTGCCTTCTCTCATTCAAAATCTGCATTTAAACCTAGTTTAGTTTGTTGACTACGTGATTTTATATGTATTTTTATCTTAATATTGTTATGTTGTGGGAAAATAGAGACTTTTGTTATGTAAAAATGTGTGATGCGTTATCATAGTAATATATATTTGTATATGTATAGGAAATGCATTATTTAATACAGCATATTATGCTTGTATCTTGCTAACATTTTATAGGAAAAAAAGATGTTAGTTTACACTCTGGGAAAAATAAATTTTCTATACACTGTAACCATAGGGGAAAAAAAATCAAAGATACTTCTTTGGTGTATATGACAGAGGACATTGAGAATAGGGGAGCTCAGACTCAGTTTTGTGACAGAATAGATGCTGATAAAACAATTGCTGTAAGAAACACCTTCCTCCTTTGAATCTCATTTCTAGCCTGTAATTGTATTAGGCTGTTCATCAGATTATGTAAATTCATGTGCATATACTGTCTGGATGATTTTTACCATCAAATATGTAATCTGCTTTTCAATCAAGCATTAACATAATCTTCTTTAGGACTTGTTTCTGCCAGGTTTTCTTCAGCCAGGACAATGCTGAGAAAGTTTATCACATTGCTGAGTGGGATTGCAGAATTAAAGTCTATGTATTCCAAAGCCCCCTGGCAATGGTATAAATAGGAGATTTGTATGGTTAAAAAACCTGGACATTCAGTCCTGGAAACTGAATGTGCAGCCTGGGTGACTACAGGCCAAACACAGCAGCAGGCACATGGCTGCCACTGAATGAGCATAAGTAGCTATTCCACTTTCATCTTCTGCTTAATAAGCCTTCTCAGGCAGTGGGAAGGAACAGATTTTCCTAGTGCACCACTTTGCCTAAAGGAAGGGTGAACTACAAAAACAACTCCTGACAAAAACTTGTCCAACTAGTTCTTATTACCTTGCAGCAGTATTTCACAATCTTCCAGTGAAATACAGTTACTGATGGTTTCACCTGAATATTATTCTAGAAATCTACGAACAATTCTGCTGCCTTGAGAAAAAGACAATTGCCTTCAGACCATGGCACTTTTTCTATAACAACACATCCCCACTACACATACATTTCACGCCACTCATACTTTCTCAAGTTTACTGAGCACCTGTGCTTTGGGATGAAATTTGGCATTGTGAACTTCAGTCTCAAGACATTTTGCTGCAAATCCAAAAGCTATCGCATGAACCACATAAGCCTGTCAAGAAACCAGAATAAATCAAACTTGAGATGACTCACTGCTGAAGTATGCACTGTGTTTAGAACTGTTCACCCTGCATTCAGCAAATGGTTGTAAATAAAAATTATGAAAAAATAAATAGAATGTGTTGGTGCAGGAGGAATTCAGTAGGATAGCTAAATATGTACAGACATGGAATAAAGAAACTGCTGCAGTTCACCAGCAGATTACAAGAGCACTGCCTGCCATACAGGTTAAAAGAGAACATTAGAGCTGAGAATGATTACGTAAAAAAGTATGATACTGCTCTGAGACATAAAATCTGAGGTAACAGCAAACAAAGTTTTCAGTTTAAGTGTTTTCAAACTTTAAAAAGAACTGTAACAATTCTTTCACTGTTTGCTTTGCAAATTGTAGCAATGTGTAACATTGTTTCCACTTTCTTGCAAGATTCATCTTTTCTCTAATTAATTCCTTCTGACCAAAATAATGCTACAGTCTAAGAAACCTTCAGCAACCTTTTATGCAAACACCAGAAAACCAGTGACAAATACCAAAACTGTCTCCAGCTTTTCTTGTGAAGACTCAGTTTTCTTTTAGAAATACAATTGTCACAGGGGACCTGTCTACCCTTACACAGGGGAGGTTACTCTGCTCTCCTTTCTCACCATTCTGGTTATGGGACTCCTGCACTTTGGTTCTTTCTGGGATCTGTTCCATTCCTTTTTCGTGGTTGTTTCCTAAGCAGCAGTTTCATTCCCCATGAGAGAAACGTGTTCTTTATTTTCAAAGGGACACTTTTCTATGAAGCACTGAAGTCACAGGAGCACGGTGCTTTCACTGCAAGATAAAATATCTGCTTTCAGGTATTGTCTCCCTGGCCAGAGAATCAGGCCAGGCTGGCTCCAAGGGTATGAACACGGCCATCCTTTTAAGGGCATTTTTCTCTTCACTCTACCCAAGTAACACCAAACGTTACCTAACAGCTGTCCCAGGATTTGACAGATGCACCCGATATTGCAGATAGTGTTACAGAAACACCAAGTGTTACCATAATGTACAATCCATTGAGAATAGTCTGCTCCTGCTTGTCTTTTTTCACCATATCGAGCTTCTGTGGAGATTTGTGGTGCCCCTACAGGATTCTCATTTTGTCACAAACCTCTTCCTTAAACACTTAACCTGAAAAATAAAAGGAACCTCCCTCCTTGGCCAAGTATCATTTTGGATAGAAAATATTTACATTTAGTCATTTTAAAAAAGCCACAAGACTAGAGAGAATATCACACACAGCTAAGCACCACACACAGGCTGAGCCAGCAGCCCTCAGCCGTCTTTCATGGAGACAGAATATGGGCTCACTGATTTTCTGAGAGACATCAGGGGTGCTGGAATGTCCTGTTCTTAAAAGCACAATCAACTGACAGTTTGCTTCAGAACAGGGAACAAGGAAACACCAGCAGCAGTAGCAAACAGGGGTGGAGAGAGGGAAGAGGAAGGAGATTCAGATGTGACCTGTCATCACACACGTTACCAGCCATCCACATGGGGGTTTTATGCTATTTGTAAAAACACCTCTGTCATGAACTAATTTGCAGATAAAAGGTGTATCTGTAATAACTGGGAATTGCCAAGATTCTGTTCACTGAGCAAAAAAGGGCATATACTTTAATTGGGGAGCCCTTGCTCCTGCTACACTTCCATTACTGAGCCTGTCCTCCCACACAGACCAGGCTTCCCCATCGTACCTGAGATCAGGGTGGAACTGAACTGGTCCTCGTGCCACAAAGGGTCCCCTACAAAATGATGCTCTTGACCAATCTGTCATCCCAAATGGAGCTTTCCCATATGAAACAAGCAGGGTTGGAGAAAAGGAAGGCTCATTTCTTGGCTGCATCCTGAGGTGATTGAATTACAGTGCATTTGACCATGGATGAGAGATGGGGAAAGTCCAGGGGATTATCAGGTGAAAATCTCTGGGAAAAGAAACTGGAGAATCCTGGAAAAGACTGTGTGTATATCACTGGATAGGAAATAAATAATCCATGAAGGTGACCTGTTTCCACAATAACATACATAAATACACACAGAGAGAGCCACACACCCCCAGGCTCCCCTCCCCTGCTGTCTGCATGAACATCTCTGATCAAACTGTGCTCTCTGCTGACAAAACAAGTACCACAGCATTGGTTTTCACTGAAGCAGGACCACTGTTTCCATGATCCAAGGACCTGGATCCAGCTTAACCATTCAAGCTGTGACTTACCCAGATGTCTCCACCTGTGTCAGGCTGTCTCAAAACAATTTTGTTTCAGGACAATAAATTACTTTTTCCTGAAATTACACCAGAGTAATGTTTCCCTGCCACAAGGAGCAGGCAGGTTCCAAACATGAGGGTTTCTTTTAGCAGTTGTGGTGCTTCTCATGTGCCTGGAGGGCTCAGGGGCTGTGTGACAACCCCTCACTGCCCCCCAATAACCTCTGTGCTCTGTAAAGGCATATAATAGCCACTTATCTGTTATTTTTAAAAAAAGGAGAAAATGTTATTAGAGTTCATCTCAGTATATCCAGGGCTATACTTTGAGAACAGCTATGTCCTTTCCCCCAAAACAAGAAGGACAACTCCCACATGTATATGCAATAAAACTGTATTTTTTGTGTGGTTTTGCCTTTTTTTTCTTTTAATACAGACATTTGTACACTTTCTTACAAAACTGCAAGTAACTACACTTCTCTTAAATCATTTTTGGTCGGCAAGTACTGTAAAATCTTTGTGTGCAATTATCATGTATTTACAGGGCCTCGTGTTAGTGATTTTCAATGATTATTACAATAATGTCACACACTCTCAACATAAGACATGGCTTAAGATAAATATATTAGTAAATAAATATTCTGAGAACATATTTCCATACATGAAATGTGCTGCTATACATATACAGAATATATACAAGATGCTTTCTAGCTTTTAAAACATTTTTAAAAATGGTAATGAAGGAGAAAGAGCCCTTTGACCATATTACAAATCTTTACAGCAAATTTTATACAAAACAATTTTTAAGTGCTATAAGACAATTTTAATTAAAAACATTTTAAATAGTGCCTCATGAGCCAAACACAATGACAACTGTTCATGTAAGTAGTAGAAAGGCATTTTGTAATAAAAACCATCTATCATGGCCAGCTAGCCTGTAAATCTGCACTGGACAGAGAGTTTTATGTTAAATGTCAGACCCAGCACAGAAAGCAGGTGTTTGGTGTCTGTGGTGTGGCCTGCAGAGACTTGTACCAGCAGAGATTTCCACAATGTGTGTGGGACCACCATGAGCCAGAACATTCAAATCTTTTTTATAACCACTTTTTACCAGAACGTGCTGTTTAGTTACAGAGTACAATGGATCTTAGGTGGCCTTTACAGAACACCAAGCAGAATAACCAAATTAGCTTCTACAATGCATTTCTTTTTTACTGAAGGAAGGAGAGGGTAAGACTTAAAAATTAAAAAAAAAAATCCAAAAATCACAAACCTTTACAGTTTATTCTCCTAATACATACCACTTACTTCAGTCATTCAGAGAATGAGTAAGTTTTCAATAAGCTTTATACACAGAAAATGTGTTTACTGAAATTTTTCTTTTAATCTTATACCCAGATATTGCCTTGTATTAATTCTCTGAACAGCTGAATTTTAGTACTGGTTGACTGAAAAGATGTAATGTGAATTCCTTTAGATGGAACTCTTTTTCCTAACTTACTGGGTATGAAAGCAAAAGGAAATAGACTAATGTATTTGTTATTTCTTAGATGTGTCCTTCTTTTAAAATAGATCATTTGGGACTACAGAGAATACAAGTTAGCTTTGCTGGGTCTCACAACCAGCCCAGTGCTGGCAAGGACATTGCTTTGGCAGAATATGAAGTGTACATCTCTATTTCATGTCTTTGAAGTATCTCCAAAGTGTACTGAACTTAGGACAAATCTCTTCAGAAGACTGGCACTGTGGGCATTAAATACTTAAGTTTCCCTTTAGAAGAATTCCTGCTGTGAATACACCACAGGATGACACTGTGTCCTCAGGCACATGCAGCATGACAGGCAATTTAACCCATGCTATGGTAGCCTCTTACTCAGAAGCTGCTGTTTCCACAGGAAACAATTGCTATCAGAAGTGACGACATCGATTATCTCATGATAACAAACATCCCCACTAGGACAAGAACAAGAACAAAAGTATGTGCCCAGGCTAATGGGGTACAGAGAGCACTCTGTACACAAGACAAAAATGAAGCACAACCAGCTGGGCCCAAGAAACCTTTAAAACAGATCAATCTATGGGAGCTACATCAACCACAGCAAAGAAGAAAACAATGGTCAAACCAAGTCCCTCACTTTCCCACATGCACAAAAGGTGACAAGCACTGCTTCCCTTAGGCATGCTTGCAGCCTGGAAGGAAACAAGAAACCCTGTTTCCAAAATGAGCCAGCAAAGCTGCAAGCACACTGCAAGCTCTGTTTTCCTGCACATGCCAGCATTCCTCACAGCCAACAGGGGCTACAGGTGCCTGAAAAACTTCCTATGGAAGGAAAAGTTCATTACCTACAAAGGTAATGCCCTTTCTAAGCACTTTGTTCTAGCATCTGCTTGAGGGAGAGGTCCCCAGCATTCTTCACTGGTCAGAAGATACAATGAGGTCCACGGTTTAAATATAGGAAGTGAGGAGGAGAACTTTCTGAGCTATCAGTTTCCTTACCCCCACTCTGTTGAAACTAATCCTAATGGCAGGACACCTTCCTAGCCAAACCATCAGAGCAGCATGAAAGGGAGGAGAAGGGAAGAGGAGAAAGGAGACAGTCCAATGCTTCACCTCCCTCAAAATCACTCACATAACTTGCTGGTTGCTAGGATTTGCTACTGGGATTAGTCAGTATCTGAGCATCCATTCAGCAGCTGTATCCCTCTGGATTACTATATTTCAAGGTGCTATCTGGTTTCTAAGGCAGGTGTAGCCCTGAGCTTATCAAAGGCTGGACTCCTTCAAGTAGGAGATAACAGCATCTACACATAGCCTGGCTTATTTAACACACTGTGTTACCTCTCAGCAAGAGGTCACTTCTAAAAAGAAAATATAAATAACACTTTGTCATTAATATAGAAATGGCACTAGAGCTCAGAAATGCTCCACACCATGTCCCACATGGGCTTTGCACACAAATCAAGGCCTGAAGGCTTCAGGCAGGAGGGACAAAGGAGACAATCAAACTGATGTGAACACAGAGGAAGTAGGGGAGGGACTTCTCCACATTACCACTTTTGTGTGTTTGTCAAAGCTTAAAAAAAAATAAGTCCATGAGAATTTGGAGTCTCTGATAAGCTCCGCTTCTCCATCTGGGATCATCTGGACAGGTCTAGTCACTGATTTGGCTTCTCTCCAAGGGATGAGATCCAGCACCTGAAGGATAAAGAAAACTAAGGAACATTGCAGCTAGAACATTGCACACAGTTTTGCGCCCCCAGAACAAGAATCACTGACTGGAGTTCAGCAGAGAGCCAAGGTGCTCAGAGGGCTGGAGCACTTTGTGTGAAGAGGCTGAGGGATCTGGGCTGTTGAGCCTGCAGTAAAGGCATCCCCAGCAGCTTTCAGTACCTACATGGGGATTGTCCCAGTGAAGGGAACCACAGTCTTCACTGACATGCATTCTGAACAAGAGGTGAGGAAGTTGAAATATGAGATGTTCAGACTGGATATAAAAAAAATCTTTTGACCATACTGGCAGTCAAGCACAGGCACAGGAGTCCAGAAAGGGACTGAAGGTTTGTCCAGCCTGACTGGATAAACTTGGTCTAATCTGACAAACTTGATCTAGTCTCAGAGCTGGCTCTGCTTTGAGCAGGAGGTTGGACTACATGACAGCCTGAGGTCCCTTCCAACCTAAGGTACCTTGTGATTCTATGAACACCATTTCAAATAACCCTGGCAAGGCAGGTAAGAAATATCCCCCTCTTTCTGTGAGTGGTTACTTTTCCCCTCTTTCTCTATGTCCACAGCAGAGACTTTTCCACATATTCTTATATGGCAATTCCAAAATTTTCACTTTTTTTTTTAAGAAACCCTCTAACTTGTCTGTCATCTCTCATGGTGGCCTTGACTACTTAGGCAACTCACCACAGCTGCCATGAGTAGCAGTGTCCCTTGCTGTGGGACCTCTAATGGGGGCCCTCCCCACAAAGCATGAGCATGAAAGTTTTACAGGGTTAGATAGTAAACTATCATCTTCTCCTCTGGCTATGACCAAATGAGCACAGGTGACCAGAGAATAATCCTTTGGGGTAAATGGTTAGTAACTGCTCTTATGCAAAGAATGGGGTAACCTTTATGGCTGCAGGTTCCTAGGTAGCATTTCATAAGACAGAGAGGTAACAAGTAATCAAAAAAAGCACATATATTACCTGTGGCCTTTGTGGTCATCATAAGCTTCTGGGAGTTGAGAGTGGGACTGGGAAAGGGCATTCCAGTTTCCTCCTCCTGAGGGTAGTTCTGCCGCAGGAATGATGTTGCCTCATAGCACACCTCCCTCTCGACCTGTACCTCTCCAATGCCTTGGCAGTGCAGGTAAGTGTCTAGCTCAGGTGTTCCATCCCAGGAGCTGCAGCCTCCTATGTGGGTCCCTTGGTGCTCTGTGGGTACAATCAGCTCACAGTCTCTGTCTTCAGGAATTATGGGAATGCGTTGACCCAGATCACATACACCCTTACAGCAGTTTGGCAAGGTGTCATCAGGAAGCGTGTACTGCACATTCACTGCATAGTCTTCTGTATAGCAGCCACCACCTCCACTGCCACTGTTGCTACTACAGGCTACCTGCTTCTCTTCATAGAAGCAGCAGGGCAACCCCTCGTATTTTACCCCATCTGTCCTATGTAAGTGGTCTGAGTTAATACTGTACAAGCCTGGGGTGTTCCCTGACTGTGGTTCAATTCCTTGGCCACACGTCCCCCACAGTGGAGAGCTAAGGAAGAGTGCACTACAGTCAGCTGTCCCATTGCTAGGCTCCAGGGCAGAGTGCTGGAATTCGAAGCAGCACGCGCATGCCTGCTCCGAAATCGACCCTGCTATCTCTGGATTCTTCCAGTTCCTTTTAACATCCAAGGCAGCACCAGGAGTGGCCTCAGGTCCTCCCTCTGAGGTAGTGCCATTTGGATCCCTGTGCTCTAGTGAGGAATTACTGCTATAGTTCATATCCATGCTGCAATTGGACAGTTGGTCCCCTGAGGAAGAAGCTGGCACAGGCCGGCAGTCAGCACCCACCACACCGTGGCCGTGAGCTGGAAGCTCATCCTGGTGGGGGCCCTCCAAGAGAACAATTGCACCCCTGTTTGCACCACCGACCTCAGCCACTCTGCAAGGGCTCCTACTGCGGTAAACGTACGGGTCATAGTCACTGCTCAAAGAGCTGCGGAACGTGGAGCAGCTCCCGTAGACCCCCTGATTACTGACCTCAGTGCAGTCAACCATGGAGTCACTGGAGGAGCAGTGGCACTGACCGGAGCTGCTGCTGCTGCTGTCACTCCCAGGGCAGTCAGCCAAATACCCACTGCACACTGAACGATGACCATGATAGCAGCTAAAGCTGGAGGTACTGCCGCTCTCCAAGCGGGACGAGGGCATTACATGTACCACGGGAGGGAAAAGCATGCTGCTACCAGGCTGAAAGGCACGGGAAGGACCCTTTGAGGAAATGCCAGCTGGAAGCTGTCCATCTTGCTCAGGGTAACTAAGGCCTTGGAAGTAGTAGTGCTGATACATGGTCTCGTATCGGGAAAAGCACGCTGCTTTGGAAAAGTTGCGTCCGCCAAACTTGGGTCTTCGGAAGTTGTGAGCTGGAGAGTAAGCCCTGTGCTCCAGGCTGCAGTGATGTGTGTTTAAAGCATGGTCCAAGTGAATAGGCTGGTAGCTGCGAATATAGGCTGGGGATGGGGCTTGGTAGAGGCCCTGCTCCCCGTGGCGCTCCACTGTCAGCAGGGTGATGGGGTTCCCGTGAGGGTCCATGCTGGTCCGAGTGGGATACGCTGTAATCTGGCCTGCCCTGTGCACTCGGCCCGGGTAATGCACAGGCAGGATCACCCTCTGCTGCCGGCTGCGGGCTGGGTTGATGGATTCCAGACAGATCGGAGCTGCACTGCCCTTCTTCTGTTCTGAATGAGAGAAATAAGGATGGAGAAATAGAACTAGCAGGGAAAAAAGGGAATTTGCTTTGTGCAAGAAAGAAGGCTGTTTTGTTTTCCATGTCATTACATTATGCACAGTTTTTTACGCAGAAGGAAATAAGAACAAAATGTAAGTCAAAAGCATCTGTCTGGAAGACCATGAAACACTCAATGTATTTGCTTAAAAAGTAAAATAAGTGCATTTATTTCAGATACTGTTCTCATATATACAAAATCTTTTGCTTACATCTTGAAGAGGCTGAGAGAGGCTGGAAGTCATTGCTCAAATTTTCACTTTACACATTATTTAACATAAATGTGCAGTGACAGAAAACTTTCTTAAGGCAGAGAGCAGGAAGAGGGCAAGTAAGAGAAACCACGTTCCAAGTTACAACACCATGGAAAAATAAAAGCCCATACATTGTTTTCTTTGTAATTCCCCAAGGAAAACACATCCCTCTTGTCCGTGCACTCATGGCTGCACAACACTGCCCTCAGCTGGGCATCATCCCCACCCCAAGGTTATGCCAGCAGCACTCAGCTCTTCTCAGTTTGGGGCTAACTATGTTTCTACAGCAAGGATTGAGAGCTACATGGAGATTCACAAACAGGCACACTTTTTAATTCAACTTTTAAGCTGTCTGAAATGAACAACACACCACGCTGCAGCACTTACCTATGATGTTATGGCGGCAGTGAGGGCAGGTGTGGTGCTGCAGCAGCCAAGGATCCACACATTTCTTGTGGAATCGGTGAGTGCAAGGAATGACACGCAGCTCCTACAGGAACAGATGAAGGACTATGAAAAAGTGCTTCTTCCTAACAAGTAAATTTTTCACAGCTTGTCCTAGTTTTTTCAACCCGGCTATTAAATGGAGCAATCCCTAATCTTGAAGTGCTACGAAGGGAAAAAATGGCACCAAGACAGCCAAGAGCACCACAGCTAGTGCTCAGTTGTCTCTAAAAGAATGGTCTGCAAGCACCTTAGAACTCCATGCAGAGATAGGACATTTCTTTAGGACACTTTTTGTAGTATGTCTCTATGACCCAACACCTTTAAGAAGTCCATCACTGAAGTTTTTCTTAATAAATTAAATTAACTTAAAAAAAAATAAAATTCAAGAGTTATGATGCACCTTTCCTACAATTATTTACAATGGAAAACACTCAGGGAAAAATAAAACCAACACAGTGTATATGGTATTTTTTCCTTTGCCCAGAACTCTTATCCTTCAGCAATGATCTGTTTACAGGATTTCCTGAGCCTCATGGTTATCTACCAGTTCAGAAATCTGCAAGAAATCTTTCTTCCAAGTACAGCTCATGTCTCCCAATGAGCTTAGGTTTTCAATTTCTAACATGCTTTAGCAAGAAGTTTCACAGGGCTACTACCTCCTGGTGGAGAAACACCACATGACTTTGTATTCCCTCTGTCCCCAAGTAATCTGGGTCTAAAGAGTCCTTGCCCACTTAATACTTTATTTTTTATAGAAACCATTCAAAATATTTGATAATTTGTGACTACCCTTTTCTGAAGCACCTATTGTTTCCATTCCACATCTTTTGTGATGTGAGGTCAGAAGTACACAGTACTCAAAGGGAGAACATGACTAAACTTACACTGTGGTGTAATGATGTTTTCTGTTCAGTTCTCTAGACTTTCCCATCTGTATCTGATTTCTAGTATCTGATTTGCCTTTTTAACTGTCACAAACCACCAATTTGATATCACAAATCTATCTAAAGCATCAAGATCTTGTTCCTGAATAGGAATGCTCAGCTCCCAACCCATCCCTGATATATATGAAGCTCTTCCCTACATCTGTCACTTCATGCTGAAGTTCATGCCTGAATTTCCTCTCCAGTCAGTTTTGTACAGCCCTTTTGAAGTCCTTGTCTATCTTCATCCTTGCTACTCTGAATAACTTCCCATCAACTAGCTTGATTGACTTTCTACTTGCACCTTGCAGCACTCAAATATGCAGCCGCTATTTTCTATTGCCTTAAAAATGATGACTCTTTGATGAATAATTTCAAGATAAAATGTCCTCACATGATCTTTCTAGAGGCTTTTTATACCTGTGAATATTGACCGGGTTTGTTTTATTTTGAGAAGCCCATTTTGTACACCACCCATTCATTGCTTCCTCTGGGTAGAATTGTCATAGACAGCAAGCCCTGACATGAATATAGTGATGGTAACTGAGGAGTCAAAAAACTGTTCCTGAACCTCTGGGCATCTCCTCCTTCTCCTCCTCTGGTTTCCCAGCAGTGCTGTGTACTTGACATTTTTAAGACAGTGCCATCAGTCTTGAAAAGCAGAACCCTAAGGGTATCCCTTACCTCCAACAGAGCTTGCATGCATCATCACCTTAGTGCATGACTTGTCAAAAATACACAGAAAACCAACTGCTGAGGCAACCCTGACTTCTTTGTGACTTTTTCTTCAGAAATGCAAGAACAATGGAAGTAGCGACTTGCAAATGGGTCTCACCTCTCACTTTGCAGCACAGGTAATTTGGAGCTGCAGGATGCAGCTGAGGCTGAGTTGGCTGCTCAGTGTGACCAGACTGACAAGCAGCACCACCTCAGCACACCATGTACCCAACAGCCAGCCACGTACCACAGTGCTGGAAGCACCTACATTCCCAGCCCATGGTGAAGAAACCCTTCATCCTTTACCTCCCCATCAATGTACTTCTCCAAGCAGATGGCACAGTCAGAGGTGGAGCTGCTACTGAGTGTATCCAGTGCTCCACAGTTACTTTCTCGGTGTCCCTTACTTTTGGACTTAAACTTCCTGGTCTCCATTTTCTCCAGTGCTTGCACTGCAAGCCTGTTCATGGAATTCTACATGAGAAAAAAGAAAAAAAAAAGAAAAGAAAAAAGGAAAAAAAAAGCCAATGCTGCTGTGTGAGGGACTGGAGTGTAGTAGCAGAGAAACACCACCATAACATATCTTACAGAGCATGTCAGGCCCAACTGATGTATAATTTCTTAAATTAAACAGAGAGAAGGCTAATTAGAATTCAGATCAGAAGCCTCATGAAAAGAATGTATGCCACATGCAGAAGTGAGAATGATAAACTAGTCTGAATTAGAACTGAGTGAAGGTGCTGACAAATGGATGCAGTGCGACTGCTCAATTGATAGGCGGCAACTATTTAAGAATTTGGCCAGGAACTTTTTTTAAAAAGTCAGTATTGATTGTAATGCCCCAATATGCAGTTACCACCGTATTATTACCTGGAGCAATACTTGAGAAAGGGATCAAAATGAAATGTTATAAATTAGCTAAATCATTTCCTCCAGGACAAACTCAAAGTATGTCACCTGGAATTTCTCCTAACCAAACTTTCTACCTTGAAAACCTCTCCCATTTCAATAGATGTTATCCTACTGAAAAGACCTGCGATTTATTTTTGATCCTCTCTACTATACAGCAGCAAGAGACTGGAGTTATAGAAGTATACAAGTGCTACTGATAACCTGTGAGCAACCAGAAATGTTCTTTCTTCCCAGTGGCTAAGTTGTCAGCTTCTGTACTGTTTTCATTTCAGAATTTAACTGAATGAACATCATGGGTCAACATAAATGTCCTTTAAAGACATTTCCAAGTTCTTCTAAAGGATAAAACCACAGAGCCACCAAGATGGCTGTAAGTCAGCGTCCTACATTTCCACAAGTTGTGAACATATTTTAGGAGAAAGCAAGAGAAGCTAACTTTCAGCATTTGGTGAATATCCCATTACTGCTCTTACCTGACTACGTCGCTGTTTCAGTTTGATCTTGACAAGAAGAATGAGGCAAACAAGAGACACAACCACAAAGAAGGCCAGGAAAATTCCCATATCAAAGTACTCGGTGGGTTGCTTAAAAAGTAAAACAAAAGTATTATTTTTCCTTCCTTTACATCATACTCAAATCTGTTGTTTCTTTCTCTTTTAATTTCTTGGGCCATTGCCAAATGTGCACAGTCAGAATGGCAGAAATACACATTGTTCTGTCATTAACTGGGATTCAATGAGACAAAACCTCGGTTTCATGTGCCACTGCAAGTGAATGGAATACACTGAATGCCAATCATGAGATGTCAGATTTACAGACTCTGAACAGCAAAATCCAGGTTTTCTAACTGAGTGAATCACACCAAAACAAATTTTTTTATAGCTTATTGGGTTGCTTATGCATGTAAGTGACTGAAAATCAACATCTGAATTTTCAAAAGATAGCCCACTTCTCAAATGCATTTCTTTACAGAAGGATTCCATTAAAAAAAAACCCCAAACAAACCAAAGCAGTAACCGGCACATGGATGACCTCTAGCTTTGTTCTTCTGTAAATTATATGTAGAGTGTTAGGAGAAAAAAGTCTAGGAAAACTATATTCCAATTACAAATATCAGATAATCTCATAATTCATTCATGTTTAAAACACTACCCAGGATTATTAGTTAACACAGGGCAGACCACCTTACAAAACTGAACCACCAGGAGTGTGCAATAACTAAGGTACTTAACCAAGAAAAAGGACAACTTCTACTGTGTGAATTTTTTAGCCAGTTTTTATACTCAAAGGTATCCTTCTGAAAGACATCAGATGCCATACTGGGGATTCTATACTTACACCACATGCAGCTGCTTGTCCACAGTGCAGTTACTCAGTTTATTTTGGGTGAACCGAATTTCACATGTATTAATGTGCACAAGAAGCATCAAAACATCTTGAGCCTCAGTGCAGTGAGCAAGCCCTGCCTGCAGTGACAACAGCCCTGAGATTCCAGAGAAAGGATGTGAAAGTCTCACCCGTGGGGGCCGATGCTGAATCCTGGCCCGTGCCACTTTCTGCTTGTTAACTATGTTCATGAGCTTGACAGCATCAGCACCTTTCACATACACCACTGGCCTCTTCAGAGGGTCCTCTGAGCCCTGGTTCAGCTAGAACAAAAGAAGAAGTCTGCTCAAAAGACACATTTCAGGAAAACCACTTTCCTTCTGGACAATGCAGAGAATGGTAAAGGAATATGATGTGGAATTGATTTCAAGCATTGTTCTCTTGTAGCACAGACCTTTAGTTAAGTATTCCACAGAGTTAAACCTGAATTAAATTTTTGGCTTATGCCGCGTTTTGTTTTTTTTTAATGGACCAATACTCAGATTAAGGAGAAGCAAATGCTATTTGTGAACAGCAGCTTTAACTTAGGTGCATCATGGACCTGTGAATACATTAATACTGTAATGTTACACCTCACAATGAAGAATAAAAATCTGCACATTCAGAAAAAAACTGTCCCTGCTACATTTTATCAATCTTTCAACTTCAACATTATTCACATAGAAATTTCTTCAGCTTTCTGAACAATCTCATATCAGGGTCCTGTCTTTCAGGCTCTTCATACCTAGCCAAGTTAAGTTAGTAATTTCTGCTGTTTAACTCAACAAACTCATTCAAAATTACTTGAGTTCTAGCAACGATGAGACCTACTGATTGCAGGATGGGGGGACTCAAAGACTAAAGCATCAGAGTAGACCACATAATTCACCCCAAAACTTCCTTCCAGGTCCAGCTATGTTTTGCCCAAAAGGCCAGATCATGGAATCAGAAATAATTGTGTGTGGGAAGGCATGACATGAGCCCAACCTCCTGGTCAAGGCAGGGTCAACTATGACATCAAACCAGATTGCTCACAGCTTTATCCAGTCAGATATTGAAAACCTTCAAGTGTGGAGAATGTGCAGCTCCTCTGGCCAACAAATCAAGAAAAGCAATCTGCTAAATTGTATACCAGAGAGGTTAATAACTGGACAGGAGAATTGTTCTGTTAAAAAATGGCACCAACATGATAAATTCATATAGCTTATTCTGACTTACAAGAAAAATACTGGTATAGAGGCTGGTTGGTACAAAACAAGCAATGCACTGACAAGCAGATGGAAATGGTACAGGGGAAAGGAATGAGATGACAGGAATGTGAGCAAATAGAACAAGAGTATCTTATGGCTGAGATTAACAGATCTGCATTGATGATAGCTACCTGTTAGTTCTGGCTAAACTATGAGGAAATCACCAGCTGACTGGTCCATCATCCTGATTAAAGGACATTGACTCTACTTAAACTGACCAGATGATGAGAACAGATTTCACTGAGACTTTTTAAAACTGATTCTTCTCAATTTTTGTCAGATTTTCTGAGAACCCCGATCAAACTACTTTTAAGGTAGGTCTCCTGTGATGTATCCAGGAATCCTATGCATCTACAGGGCTTGCTGGTCTAGGGCCAAATCCAATCACTGTCCTTCCATTCCCAGACACATTCTCTCTCTCTCTCTCTCTCTCTCATGATTTTTTGTCTAAGAGAGAATTCACCCAATTCCTCAGTCACTTTTGCACATTGTCAGACTCTTGCTAAACATGATGCTCTGGGTGCTGTCACTCCTCTTCAAATATGCAAAAGTAAAATGAAAAAAAAAACAAGTCAGACTTCAGAGAGGGTTTCTAAAACTAAAGGTTTCATTCTTAATTTATAGCAGGAAATAGTCAGATCAGTGGGAATAAACATCATTTAGGCAAAGTCCTTTCAGTTGGCATCTACCAAATTATCTGAGGACAATTCTTCTGGTGAAGCCTGTCCCAAATTTCTGTTCATTGATTGGCAGGAGGGATTGCCTTTCAAAATACTCCACTCCTCCCTTCCAAAGCAATCTCCCTTATTTGTTCCAGGGCTTGGTAACAAGTAAACCTGAGAAAACTTCCTAAACAGCTCCCCTCAGTGTCTTAGGATATTTCCATTTGAACCAAACATACTCCAGATTACCTCATGTCAGTTTTTCCTCCACTGTTTTCCACCATTCCATTTTGAATGCCAAAATTTTATTTTATTTATTTTATTTTAAAGATAAATTACTTAGCACCCCTGAAGTCAAGGATTCTGAAGACTTAAGATGAGAATCAAAATCCCTTAAAAACAAATGTCCAGAGCAGCATGAGAACAGAGCCAATCCAGTAACTGTTACTTTTAGAGTATGAAAGCTACATCCAGTAATTCCTCTCCTGTTTGTCAGTGTTTGCACAGGCTACTGCTCTTTCATCTAACAGAGCCTACTTTGTCAGCTACTGCTGTGAGCCACTAACCTTCTTCATTTTATTGGTACACCCAAAATATTCAAACATCCACTAGACTAGCTTCCCAGCTCTTGGGGACAGATGCACCCAGTCTATTATTTATAATCAAGCAAGGAAAGCTGTTGTTGATAGAGGGAAAAGAGCAAGAGACAGACCTCAGCTTCCCAAGTCTAGAGCAGGGTGGCTAAAAGTAACCAGAAGTTGTAATACAGAGTTAAAAAACAGAAAAAGACAGATCACATCTTTGTGAAGATATGGGGGAAAAAATATCCCTGTGAATGTTTTCATGATCAAGGCTGCAACTCTGTTGCACATGCAGACCACAGTACTCAAAAGCATCCACTGCACAGGGCCTTCTGCAATCCTTTGTCCAACAGATTCTCATTTCAGAATTAAAGCCAGCTTTTTTAATGTAAACATTGATGATCTCTCTTTTCCCCCAAGAAATACAGGCTGCACTTAAAACCCTTCAGCTTCACTTGTTTTTGCTGTAACAGAAACAGCAGTTTTGTTTCAAGACAAAACAGAACTAAACCAAATGCAGACTATTTTTGTGCTTACGTTTCTTCACTGAAATAACTCAGAATTGGCTGAAGTATGTTGAAGCCTTTCATAGGGCTGTTACCTCACCCACTTCAAATAAAAAGATGGAAGTTATAACAAGACTTGGAAAAAGAATAATAACCCTGTTTGTCTACAAAATACATAGGCAGAAATCATCAGCTGTAAATGAGAAAGAAATGGTTATAAAGTTTTAAAAATAAACTTGTTTAGAATCGGGTTTGAAAGTTGTTTTGCAATCTCAAAAATAGCAGCTGCTCAACAACACTATTGATCACAGACTGGAGAGGGCCAAACATCCTGTGTTTTGTACACAGAGCTGGGCAAAGAAAACCTCCTTGATTAGATAAGAGGCCACAAAAAAACTTCCCTCCATCCTCTTTCAAAACCGTAATCCCAGACCTGGATTCTAGCAAAACTGGAAGAAAGATCTAGCTCCCCACAGTTTTCCCTTTCTGCCAGGTTCCCAACACCTACATTGCTGCCTGCCTGACATTGCTTCGTACCTGATCAATGGCATCTGGGTTTTCAGAAACATCAAAGATGACCGCTGTGGCTCCTCGCTGCACTGCTCGTTTTGCCTGCAATAAGAAAGACAGCATCCTCAGTCCCACCCCAAAAGGTAACTTCTTAACTCAAAAATTCCTCCCTCTCCTCATCTCCAGATAGAAAATGTAACATTTTATTTGCATGGAGTTAAAACAAATGACAGAACAATTACAAACACAGGAATTCCTGAACCAGTAAGTTCACTCAAGCTTCTGCAGTCTCTCTGCTCCTTCCTTCTCAAACTCCTCTTTCAATAATTTTTAAAAGGAATTCAAATGAGATTTAGACCCTCTCAAGACTTTAAATACAAGAATTTTTAAAAATTATTTTATTTTCCCTCCATGTTACTTGGAAGCGCCATTAAAAACAGTCTTCCCTATGACATGGAGTGGAGACAAGCTTACTAGTGTAGAAAATTTTCTTTACATTTTTCCTTTATACTTTATCAGAGTCATTCTCACAAACTAGCATATCACAATCATTGCAAAATGTGCCTCAGAGATTACTGCTTTTTCTGGCCATCAGAGGTCAGAACTGTTGCATATGCTTCTTATGCTATGATCAGACCTATGTAAGTGCACAGCTTTTCATCAGACACAGTCCAAACCTGGAGCTGCCAACTGCACAGAGAGGGTATTATAAGACATTAAAATCTTCTGGAATAGAGAAAAGAGTGTTTTAACCACTGAGGCTAAAACAAGGGGATTTAACCTGTTTCTGCCATTCTGCTTCTGTGTGTATTGTTTAAATGTTACCCCATGGCTCCAAAAAGCAGACATTGCCAGTAACTTTTCGAAATCCTACTGCCTTTATGGACAGAGAATGCAAGAAACTATTTCTCCAAGCAATGACAGCTATCACCATCACAGTACTAAACAAGAAGGCACCGGCCCTCCACAGAGACCAGCAGAACCTGAACTTATATTGAAATATAAGCAAAACCAATAAAAGTGATAAATTATAGAGTACTACTCAGCATTTTCCAGGAAAAATGTTGGCCTTACAGTGAAGTTGGTTTGAAGACACGTCACTTTCTTTGCTCTGTTCTCATATTTAGTTTTTATTTTAAATCACAAGGCCCATCAGACAGCACATGAGGGAAACCAACTCCCAAATGGGAGCTTTTTCTCAGCCCACCAGGTATTTGTCCCCTTTGAAGTCGGTGCACCTGGTTAATGACTAAGAACTGTTGGGGAGGAAGAGTTAAAAGGGATCTGCCTCCCATTTCTCCTTTGCAGCAGCCCTGAGGTGACGGCTCATCCAGGTTTCCCTAGAAGGCACCCCTTTTACAGACACGCACTGCTTATGGAACTGTTCAGGCTATTTAGATTGTTTTTTCAGCACGA
The DNA here is from genome assembly GCA_025920805.1 of Petroica traversi. Classification (NCBI taxonomy): domain Eukaryota; kingdom Metazoa; phylum Chordata; class Aves; order Passeriformes; family Petroicidae; genus Petroica; species Petroica traversi. The sequence goes on from JAHLSL010000041.1 coordinate 6,689,838, forward strand.
TCAGTCAACAAGCAAGGCCCCTTGATCTCTGTAGAGATTTTTAAAGACATTTTGCAGATCAGCTCTGATAAAAACTCCTTAACTGCTTGAACACACTGAACGAGCAACAAGTTTCCACTATCAGGCGTTAAGAGACGAAGAAAAGCACCGAGTCAAAGAACGGTGCTGCAGCGGGTAACAGCACACGGGGGTGACCCGTGTGGCCGTCCTGCCAAGTGCGGCCTCGTTTGGCCGTGGCCCAGGGCACCGGCAGCCGCAGCCCCGCGG